>CM028873.1:31069207-31123831 GCA_016801935.1 Platichthys stellatus | reverse complement strand
ACACCCACGCGCCCCCCACACACGCCACACCCCCCCCCCACCCCCCCTCTGCTCTCTCTCTCTCTCTCTCTCTCTCTCTCTCTCTCTCTCTCTCTCTCTCTCTCTCTCTCTCTCCCTCAAACCCAGTCTCACCCTCCCTTTTCTCCACAAACACAAACTTCCTGTCGTTTGTGCTCGTGCCTGCATTCACTTAACTCTCTCTACACACACACAGACACACACACACTAATAAACCACCCCAGTCGTTGTTTTTCAAACCTAAACGCTGAGTCTCTTCCACACTCCTGAGCATCGTGGCCAGATGTCGGATAATTATAATAATTGTACGATAACGTTTTCCTCTGTACGATGGACGATCAATAACGCATGATGTACGATCCTTTGATCATTATGTGACACTTTGTACTCTGGATAATAAAATATGGATCATGCTGTGTTCTTGCATCTCTTCTCTTCACGTGTCTTGAGCTTAACACAAGTCCTTCCTGTGTCATGTTTCAAAATAAGAGCCTTGTGCCTTTAAAAGCATTGTTTCCGTTCAGCAAAACGCTTCGGATTCTCGAAACAGCTTTGAAATGTCGGTATAGAGCTTTCCATCCCATCTCGGGTCACGTACGATAATTCTGACACGATACTTCAACATTTTCCAACGGGTAACTCGGAGGGAACCTTGCTCATTCATGAATCCACGAATTATGAGATGGACCAGCAGGTATTTTACTATAACGTGTCAGGAAGTCCGTTTCTCTTCTATTCTGAATTAAATTCACGTTACACACCCTTTGCCACACACTTGACAAACTGTTTGTTTTACAGTTTTAATTTGAGAAAGAGGTCATTCTAATGTTAAATCAGTGAGAGGAGAAGAAGATGGAATCGGTCAAATTAAAATAGATGATCTCATTAACACCATCCACTCATCATTTGGTCTTCTATCAAACCACCTGACCACTAACACTCGTCTGATAACAATTAACTTGTCTCCAACGAGTCAGCAAAGATTTTCCCCTCTTTTCTGTCAATGGACATTTTCTTCTTGCTGATGTGAGCACTCTGCTGTGAGAGAACTGATGTGAGCGTCTGGAATGCTGTGCGTCTCAGGGAGTGTCGGCCTATAACTCTGTGAGTGTGTGTGAGTGTGTGTGTGAGTTTGTGTGTGTGAGTGCGTGTGTGAGTTTGTGTGATTGCCAAGCAGCTGAGGGATGTGGCAGCCTGTCTGTCTCTGTTAGCATCTTCACTGTGCCAAGGCTGTCCTGGCTTAAGCTATATACCGCCCAGACACACACACACACACACACACACACACACACACACACACACACACAGCCAAACAAAGCCATATATTAACACACTCTGGCACATGTGTGAAGATCAGTAGAAATCCGCGTTGGAAGAAATATTCAGATTCTTGACTTCAGTAAAAGTATAAATACTCAAAGTAGACGAGTAAATGTACCGTGTAAAAAAATAGATTAGAGTCAAAGTACATGAGTATCAGGAGCAGAATCTGGTGAAAGTACTGGTTTGTCTTTCTGATTATCACATCGTTAGATTATTAATTGTGATGCGTCAGGGTGTCATGGTCTTTGTTTCATCTGGAGTTTGTTTTCTTATTTTCAGATTCACATGCGTCAACGTCTGTGAATCTTCCAGTTCTCATTTAAGTAACCAGTCTTCTCCTGCAGCCTGCACATCAACACACACAGACACATTTTAAAACCCGAGGTTATTTAAAATGTACTGGTATCGCCGCCCTACAGCTGAACTCACATTTAATGGAACGTGGACTCTCCGTGTCAGAGGATTCTATGTTCCCAGTGAATGTGGTTTTTCCAACCTGACGCTCAGTTTCAGTTTCGGCTCCGGAGGATGCGATTGTTATGAGAACAGGGATTAGCTGGAGCAAAGCCTCGGTGCGGCTCTGTGACAATGGGCTGCAGCATTCGGAGTAAAGCTGCTGAAAACCAGGCAGCGGCATCAACCTCACCTGAACCCGGATCCTGGTCCACACACACACAGGTTCACGGGACCGGATCCAAAGATACGATCTGGATCAGTTACAACCACAACACAACTCTCGGATTTTAATCTTTTCTGTCGACTGTGAATTACCTGACATCTAAAGAGGGAAACGGATAAATGGTGGAATGCAACTGTTTTGAGTCTCACCTTAGTTTGTTGGAGCTGGATGAATGGATGTCTAATAAAACTCATAACATACTTAACTCTGATAACTTAGTAAGTGTTAGAAATATTGATATGTGCTATTACTTGTGATATAAAACTGATTACAGTCGATTTAGACATTGTTAAATAACGATGATGAGGTGAAGTCAAATCAGGCAACATTACCTGTGTGTCTCTGGCCAATATGTGTCAGTTGGGACGTCACTGTGTCTGTGTGCGTCTCTGTTTGAAAGGAAATGTGTGTTTGTGTCTGTGTGTGTTTGTGTGTGTAAGGGATTTACGCTGTGTTGTGTGTTATTCATTGTCTTGGCTGCTGCCGTGGTTGGAGGGTGAAATAGCAGGAACACGTTCAGGTTATCATAATGTGAGCTACCCCCACTGCACCCAGCGCTGCAGTGTGTGTGTGTGTGTGTGTGCGTGTGTAAGTGTGTAAGTGTGTGTGTGTTTATGCGCTCACGTGTCTGACTTGCAACCAAATCTGACTTCAGTGCCCTGTATACTGCAGTAGTCATTCCTGCCAAGATACAGCTTTATTCCTGTGTTTGTGTTTAGGTTTGTGTGTGTATGTGTGTGTATGTGTGTGTATGTGTGAAAGAAAGAGAGAGAGAGAGAGCAAATGAAGTACACGTGTAACGGACAAAGTAATGAGGGAGAAGTTTAGGTCTAGGAGAGAAAATGAATGTATACGACAAAGTAAGAGAGGAAGAGAGAAATGTACATTGTGTTTGTTTGTGTGTATGTGTGTGTACAGGAGAAGATTATTCCTCTAATGCAGAGGCTACACACACACACACACATATATACACACATAGCCTGTATCTGTGTGTGTATATATGTGTGTGTCTTTTTGTCTACGTGCCTGTGTGTGTATTCGTTTTTTGTTACCTCTATGGGACCTTTTCCAGTATAAACACTAAGCTTGTCAGGACCAGTCCACCTGAACAGAAAACCTCTTTTCTCCGGACGTCTCTGTTTTAAACAGGAAACTTTATTTGAACTGTCAGTGCACATCAAAGAGAAGTGTACTGTCTGTGTCTTCTGTTATAAATAAAGTTGTTTTTTAAAATCTGCGACGTACTCCATCGGGCTCAAGGACTAGTGGTTAGGAAAGGAGATGATTTAGTGAAATGTTAGTCATGAAGGTTCCGTGTACATGTGAGATAGTGAAAATAACATACATGTTAAATGTCCAAAACTGGAGTCTTCTATGATCTTTAAAAAGTCAGTGTTTGTTTTTGTTATTGTTTTGGGGACTTTTATAAACCAACAATAGTTTGTTACATTTACACTTTATTTAGATCAAAGGCACAAATGTACCTATAGGAATTCTAGGATGCAATTGAATGATTATATGTCCTATGATCCTTTGATCTTTAAATTAAGTGAATCAAGGTTCACTAAGTTCACTAAGTTCACCCGGTCATTACTTTGCTCTCTGGATGCAATTTGCTTTTTGAAATTTTCTGACTTCAAAGAAAGAATTAGAGAGAAACATGTCGTTTGAATTTGTGAGGGATCTCCTGCAGGAGTCTGAAAGGAGAGGAATCTCCCGGGGTCATGGTGGAAAGGAGCCAATCGTGTTCAAGATCAGGCTCAAGAAAAGGATGAAGAAGAGCGGACCTGGTCAAACTGAGCCGGTCGCAGGTGCTGCCTCCTCTGAAGAGCAGCCACAGGTGGAGGTTGATGCTTCATCCACCCAGAAGACTGAGGAGGAAGTGCAGCCAATCAGCAGCCAGACTGACCCAGCTGTCGATCTCCTGCAGGAGGAGAAAAGGAGTGAGATGTTCCAGGGTTATGCTGGAAAGGAGCCAATCGTTTTCAAGATCAGGCTCAAAAAGAGGAAGAAACACAGACCTGGTCAAACTGAGCCGGTCGCAGGTGCTGCCTCCTCTGAAGAGCAGCTACAGGTGGAGGTTCATGTTGATGCTTCATCCAACCAGAGCCTTGAGAAGGAGACCAAGCCAATCAGCAACCAGAATGACCCCACCCCTCATATGAAGACCTCAGTCACAGAGGAGGAGGTGGAGAAAAAAGATGAAGAAACACAGACCTGTTCAAACCGAGTCACTCGCTGGTGCTCCATCCTCTGAAGAGCAGCTACAGCTGGAAGCTACTGTTGATGCTTCATCCACCCAGAGCCCTGAGGTCAATCAGCAACCAGACTGACCTCACTTGACCTCAGTTTGGAGGACACCAGGAGCACTGTGGCAGACTGGGCTTCAGGTTGGAGATGGACCTGACACCGAGCTGCAGCAGCGACTCCAGGAGGAGGATGGGTCTGTTGCTGCGTGACATGTTGAACAGCAGAGCAGGAAGTTAAAATGCTGGAAGACGTCATAGATCAGCTGTTGAGAGTGATGAAGAGGTGCCCAACATCTGGTCGCACCTCACTGAGCTGATCCGCCCTCTGCCTCCAGAGGCGTCTCCATTAATCAGCTTATTGAAGTAACTTGTAAAAAACCTTCTAGAAATAAAAGTATGACTTTCCTGATCACTTCTCTTCTTGGTCACATCATTTATCCATCTATCAGGATAATAGAAGGAAACCTTTGAAGAGTATATAGAGGATCTAGAATTTTACATCACAACAGTATCTTCGGTACCAGTATTTCCATGGACATTACAAAACCTGAATTATTGCCTTGCAGTATCAGTCAACATACCTTTTTTTAGTTTTATATGAGGTCACATTAATATTTGTACCAAATTTGAAGAGGGGTTGAGGTCAGAATAATGAAATTCCCCGCAGGTGTTTATCAAACAGTTTATCCAGAGGAACCAGAGGCTCCAGCCCCTCAAAGCACATTAATGTCAGGTTTAATTTAGTCCAGAGGTTGAATCAGACTCTTCTACTGAAGATAGCATCAACATATCAACATAACTGTATTTGTAAAAGCTTTCCTCATTAACAACAACTTGATTAAGTACAAATTAAAAATGAAGGTTTTTCCTTGATCATATATATATATAAATCCTCTAGGCAAAATGTGCACTGATCATCAGAAAACTTTATGGTGGTGGGTTCAAAGACTCGCTGCAGTGCATTGTGGGACACAGCAGCTAACATCAGAGAGGCTCATGGGCTGGTCCTTCATCTTGACACTCCTGGCATCAGTGTGTGTGTTCATGTGGGAGGAGGATGTGTGTACACGTTGGAGAATCACAGAGAAAGCAAATTATAAGTGTGTGTCTGTCTGTGTGTGTGTGTGTGTGTGTTTGTGTGTGTTTCTGTGTGTGTGAGTGTGTGAAGAGACAAACTGTGCCTTTAGGATTAGTTCTGGTTCCATCTCAACAAATACTGAGGGAATGAAAAGTTATGAGGGAAAGTTACTGTGAACATTTCCCTCCCAGAAAAGCCGGAGCTCTGGATTCAGCTCCACACACAACACTGGTTCACCTATTACACAAAGATTTGAAAAAAGCATCAGTTAGTAAATGACTGAATGAATGAAGGTGTGTGTGAACGACTGTGACACAACACTGACAGAGAAATACACAATACTTTACCCCAGGTCTGAAATCCCATCACATGTGGAGACACAGGTTTCACTCATCTGTGGAAGCTCTCACGACTCTGAGGATTTACAGGAGCAGCAGATCTACAGATCCTGGGTTTAGGGTTCAGATCCCTGTGCAGTTTCACATGCAGCAGCGCAGCCCCCCCCCACGATTCCCAGGATAAAAAGCCCCCAAGAATTGGCCCATTATCTTGAGTCAAGGTAGCAGAAGGAAAAAAGCAAAATGACAAATGTGTCCCTGGGAACTGAAGTCTTTGATCAGCACACCAAGCGACAGCGAGGGAGAGAACGGAGGAAGAGGAGGAGGAGGAGAAAAGGAGGGAGAGAGAAATAGCTGAGGTTGGTTCTAATTGAAATGCAAACCACCAAACAGACTGTAACATCAGGAGGGAACGGTAAGAGAATAAACGGAGGGAGAGGAGAAATGAACGGAGGGAATGATGTCCTTCATCACCATATAGAGAGGGAAAGATGGAGGGAGGAGAAAATGGAAAAAGAAAAAAGAACCGAGGGGTTTGCGTCATTGAAATGCAAAAGCCTGAGCATTACATTAACCTGGTGCTGAGTTTAAAACAGTTCAGCGTAACAGCAGCAAGTGGATAAAGTGATCAATAAAATGGGAGAGAGAGAGAGACGGAGGGAAAAGGGTCAAATCACCAAATATGCATCAAGATAATCAACAAGGAAGCGAATGAATGCAGAAATGAAAGAAGAGAAGAGGGAGAGAGAGGGTGAGGCAGAGACAGAAACATTCTCCCTGGCCAGTTATCCTTTCCACAGTCAGACAGAGGAGCAGGAGCCAGGAGCAGCTCAGCCTCATTGAAATGCAAAAAACAGAACCTCGCTAACGAAACTGGATTTAAGACACGTCTCACTCTGAGCTGCTCGAGCGCTCCTTCTAATTGGCTGCTAAATAATTTTTAAACGTTAATTAGGTCCCAGATTTGATTCAGTCTCATTGTTTAAGATCGTTTAATTCAATGTATCACTGCGTCTCTAGCGAGGACAATAACGAGACGTCCACCAGTCGTCATGTAGTGAAATATTAAACTTGAATGTTTTTCTGTAAACAAGTTAATTTCAGATTGATGAAAGCTTTGAGTGTTGCCATCAAAGATCCATTTAAATGTTTTTCTCTTATTTACTGATTCTCCCTTTTTTGTGTTTATATCTAATGAGTTTATTAATTAGCGGCGACATCCTGCAGTGTTGCATTATCTCTCTGACTCAACAACAATAAGCTGCTGAAACATGAATATATGATCAATGAGCCACAGGGAAAGGACCAGAGAGTCCAAAAGTAAAAAATAATGTTTCAGCATAAACAGTTTTCCAGCTTCTCATCTCAAACAGTGATGTCAGCTGAATCTCCTTTCATTCAAAGTTACAGCACAACACATTTTGATACTTCTAGAAAATGACTTAATAGAATAATCCCTCACGATCCATTAATGAACCTCAGATTGTTCTTTCTCTTTCTTTGTGTTTTGTCGTTGAAAAGCTCTCAGATATTTGTGGAAGCTGTCACCCTGTGTTAGCGATCCTCACACCTTCCTTGTGAATGAACAGTGTTGAGCAGTGTGATGCAGACATACACACTGTCTCATTAATTATGGATTCAGTGAGCGATGAGCCCTGAGTCTGTCTGGCCTGTGTGAAGGTGTTACAGTTTGTGTTGAGTCTCATCACACGTCCTGCACGCTCATGTACAGACCATGAATAATTCATGAGGGGTTTCAGTCCCCGTCCCACATGTGTTTCAATGTGGTGCGCCTGGTTTCCACTGATTCTAAGGAGCTGAGGGTTTAATACCAGTTTTACATGAGCTTTGGATAAATAACCGCAGAGGACATATACATCACATGTTTAAGGCTTTTGAAAGAATTGGGATTTTATATATTCATAGATAGATAGAGATAAAGATAGATCCATTATAAAAGAGTGGTGTGAATGGTCCTGAAGAAAGAAAGACGTATTCATGTTCCACTATGACACAATCATTCTGCATGTATATAGAGAGAGAGAGAGAGAGAGAGAGAGAGAGAGATGGATAGAGATATAGATAGAAAGAGAGAGACAGACAGATGGATAGATGGATGGATAGACAGACAGATAGATGGATAGATGGATAGATGGATAGATGGATAGATGGATAGATGGATAGATGGATAGATAGATAGATAGATAGATAGATAGATACTTTATTGATCCTGGAGGGAATTTAAACATCACACCAGCAGCAACACAAAGTGCTGTGGAAGTCAAACACACTTAAATACTCTATATAATTATAATATGACACATTAATAAGGTGCCAGGGATGTTGTGATACTGGTGGTGACATCATTCTGATGAAATGATGATAATGTTCAGTAGAACAGTTCATCAACAAGAACCAGAGGCTCCAGCTCCTCAGAGGATAAGTGGTTTAGATAATGGATGTTTAGAAAACTGTGTTCAAAGAAGTAATAAACATACTACTAATAATAATAGTGATGCACAGGGAGATCACAGCAATAATATTAATAATAGTAGTGTTTTGAAGCAGATATAGAAAAGAAGCGAAGAAGACGGAGACTGGATCAGCAAAACTATATCCACCTGAATCCCTGTGAGGTCACACTCTCTTCAAACAGAGGGTGAGAAGGAACAAAGAAAAGCATGCTTCATGTCTGCTTTAAGTTGATTCAGTGATGAGAGGGAGAAAGGAAGTGAGGAGAGGTATGGGAGAGGAAGATAAGAGATGTAACAAGGAAGAGGAAAAGAAGAAGAACTGGATGGAGGGTGGAAGCAGAGCAGGTGCAAAGATGAATAAACGAGATGAAGATACAATGACAGTGAGAGGATGACAAGAGAGAGGAACAGAAGAATTAATCAACGCGGGAGATGAAGAGAAAGGGAAAGGATGAATCCAGCCTCATTCTGTGTATTGAAGAGGACAGAGGTTGGGTGAATGATGGAGGGAGGGATGGATGGAGAGAATGTTATTGCTGCAGGTTCAGAAGCAGAGTGACAAAAGAGAGAGAAGGGTGAATCAAAAGAAAACGTAAAAGGAGCTGAAGGCTGAAGGCGCTCGGTGCTGTACATGTTTAACCTGGTTCCTCAATAAACCACTGTCTCCTTGTGTCTGAGCCCGAGGCTGCAGTGGACATCACAGAGACCTGTCCACAGAGACCTGTCCACAGAGACCTGTCCACAGAGCTGAATGGAGCAGCTCAGTCTGATTCTTTGTCTCGGGGGAATCTCAAAATGCTGCCATTCAATCTGTCTCAAGGTGAGCTGTACAGGAGGTACACAATGAGAACACAAGCTTTAAAACACACACACAAACCAGGGCTGGAGATAACAGGGACGTTCAATATTGATCTGTGGTGAAATTGTTCATAAATCTGCTTATTTATTCCACAATTCTCCGTGTGTATGAGTCACGTGTCTCAGGAACCGTTCATGTTATCGGCTCTTGTGTCTCGTTAAGGGCCGGAGAAAGTTCAGTGTGTAATTTAGTGCGATTTGGACAAACAACACTTTCAATATTAAAGAAAAATGACGAAGAAGACGGAGACTGGATCAGCAAAACTATATCCACCTGAATCCCTGTGAGGTCACATGCTCTTCAAACAGAGGGTGAGAAGGAACAAAGAAAAGCATGTTTCATATCTGCTTTAAGTTGAGTTAGTGATGAGAGGGAGTGAGGGAGGGAGGAGGGAGAGTTAGGGGAGAGGAAGATAAGAGATGTAACGAGGAAGAGGAGAAGAAGAAGAACTGTATGGAGGGTGGAAGCAGAGCAGGTGCAAAGATGAATAAACGAGATGAAGATACAATGACAGTGAGAGGATGACAAGAGAGAGGAAGAGAAGAATTAATCAACGCGGGAGATGAAGAGACCTGTCCACAGAGATGTGTCCACAGAGACCTGTCCACAGAGACGTGTCCAAAGACCTGTCCACAGAGACCTGTCCACAGAGACGTGTCCACAGAGACGTGTCCACAGAGACCTGTCCACAGAGACCTGTCCACCGAGACCTGTCCACATTGACCTGTCCACAGAGACGTGTCCACAGAGACCTGTCCACAGAGACATGTCCACAGAGACCTGTCCACAGAGACCTGTCCACAGAGACCTGTCCTCAGAGACCTGTCCACAGAGACCTGTCCACAGAGACCTGTCCACAGAGACCTGTCCACAGAGCTGAATGGAGCAGCTCAGTCTGACTCTTTGTCTCTGGGGAATCGCTAAATGCTGCCATTCGATTTGCCTCAAGGTGAGCTGCACAGGAGGTACACAACACGAACACACACTTTAAAACACACACACAAACAAACCAGGGCTGGAGATAACAGGGACGTTCAATATTGATCTGTGGTGAAATTGTTCATAAATCTGTTTATTTATTCCACAATTCTCCGTGTGTATGAGTCACGTGTCTCAGGAACGTTTATGTTATCGGCTCTTGTGTCTCGTTAAGGGCCGAAGGAAGTTCAGTGTGTAATTTAGTGCGATTTGGACAAACAACACTTTCAATATTAAAGAAAAATGAATCAGGAGCAAACAAAATCAACAGCGGCATCAGAATACAAACAAACGCCTCCTCGCTGCTCCTGTGGTGTCGTCCACGTGTCCGGGAGCCAAACAGGTTCACATCTCACAGGAGGGGCAGAGCACTGCATCACTGGAAGTTCACTGCATCACTGGAAGTTCACTGCATCACTGGAAGTTCACTGCCAACTGGGAAGTTCACTGCATCACTGGAAGTTCACTGCCAACTGGGAAGTTCACTGCATCACTGGAGGTTCACTCTCAACTGGGAAGTTCACTGCATCACTGGAGGTTCACTCTCAACTGGGAAATAAAATAACTTAAAATAGCAGAAAATAAGGAACCACAGTTTTCTTCATGGTTCCCAACACAAAGTCCCCCCCCCCCCACCTTCTTTGTTTGTTCATTGACATCATTGGTTCCTGTGATGGGAATTGAGCAATTTGAGTAATTTTAATATTTATGTCTATGAAACCTGAATTTATTTCCATGCTCAGCCTTTTTTATGATCTTTTTTTTTATCACTTAAACCATTTCCTGTCTATTTGGGCCTTTTGTTCATATCACAGGATTCTCATGAATCTCAGCTGATGATGATGATGATGGAGAAATGTGATGATGTCATCAACATCTCTACGATGGTGAAAACATTTTGAAGAAGCTTTTTGTGAGATTGTTTCCTCGACTTGTGTTTCCGAGGTCAACGATGACCTTTGAACCCTGATTAGATGATTATTGATCAGTGCTGATATGAACTGTCTCTTTCTTTTAGATAGATCAACAGAGCAGAGAACCACACATAATGTCTGAACACACACAGACACACACACACACACACACACATAGGAATTTCAATTACATCTTTCTAAGTTAAGAGGTTCTCAGTGCACCAGGGACCAATACTCATACTGTGTGTTAGTACATGTCATGCTACTGGATATAGGCTGGTGGAGTGTGTGTCTGTGTGTGAGTGTGTGTAACATTGATTAAGACTGCAGCAGAAATAGAGCTTCTTATATGAATTGATTTCTACGCTACTCTCTTCTCTCGGCACTCGGTCTTTATCTCTCTCTGTATCTTCCTCCCCCTTCCTCCTCCCCTCCCTCTCCCTCCCTCCTCTCCCTCTGCAATCCTGCTGACGAGTAAAAAAACCCAGAGAACTCGTCGTATTTTAACTTTATTAAATCCGAGCAGATGCTGGTGAACGTATGCTCCCATCCGCATTTGTCTTTACATTTTATTGCCACATAAACCTGAAGCTGTTCTGGGCAGCTCTGCATGTTTGTGCAGATTGAGTCCGAGGCCGTGGAGCTGGAATCAACATCCGTCCTCAGAGAGCTCTAAGTTTATCAGTTCACTCTTGGCAGTCGGAAACTAGGACAGATTGGGGCCAGACTCCCAATGAGGTCTGAGTGATCGGACCTAGAACACGTCCTCGTTGCTTCTTCGCACTCCGCTTGTGATTGGTTCCCTCAGGACAGATGTGGACAGGGTCTGTGAGCTCCTGGAACTTCCTCCAGGGGGTTTCTTTGAGAATGTATATTATCTGTACCGTGTGTGATTCCAGGGTCTCGAACCCGATCCCAGTTGACATTTGGGAACCTACACACTAGATAACCAGTCCGGCACCGACACATAGAAACAAACAGAAAGTAATTTAGATTCTCCAATGAACCAGAGCTGCATGTGCTTGGACTGTGGGAGGAAGAAAACCAATATCCCCTCACAAAGGCCCAGGCCTGAGCACAGAACCACAGAAGCACTGTACCACTGTACCACTGTGCCGCACCAACCGGCTCGAAGGAAACGTTTAACAAGCACTTAATACTGGTTTGACATAAGGCTACAGCCAATCAGAGCGCAGGACAGGTCTACCAGTTGGTAGAGGGTCCTGTGGTGTGAACCAGGGACAAGACGTCCCCTACACAACCTCACTAGACACAGATAATTGTGTTAACTTACGACTACTCAGTGCGATTTAGGTCTTTTTTTATAACTTCCTTTGGGTGCAGCGATTGTCACGGCAGCCACCAAACTCAACAGCGGAATATCATAGAGCCCATGTCGCTCTTTGAATTGGGCAGTAGCGTTAATTTGTTTTGTGTCATTAGGGCCGTTATGTGAGCTGCGATTACTAATGGAGGCAGCGCTGGAGCAGTTCCAGTTCCACTCGACACACACGCCCTTCTGGTCGATCCTCATGTTTTCAAATTTTCAGCTTATAGCTCAGCGTGATGTTTTTTCTGCTGTTAAGATACAACAAAGTAAACAACTTCCTTATCACGTTTCATTGTTTACTCATAAGATGTTGTTGCTTTTCAATTTTACTGCCATTTAAAGAGAAATTAGTAAATTGATATCATTCATCTTCATTAGTCTCAATTTGCTCCCATCTCTGTGGAATTGCCAAAATACGTCCTTAAGCAAATATCACAGTTAATGTCCTGGTTTCCTTCATCATCATCGGTCATCACAGAACAGGACGTTTCCTCTAGGATAGAAAGCAGAAGGTGTCCCCCAGGACAAACGATCGTCTCCACCATGTTCGTGGACAGGACAGTGCTTCAGGTCCGTGTCAGGCCACAAGTTGTGAAAGGTTTCAGAATCGCCAAGTGAAGCAACAAATCCCCGGAGCTGCGTTGACATGTTCCATCGAGACACACAGGCCACTAATACCCCCCCCCCCCCCGCGCCCCTAATCCCCCCCCCCCCCCCCCGCTTGGTTCTTTGTTGGTTGGTTTGTTGTTAGTCAGCAAGAATACACAAAAACTGCAGGATTGATTTCCTTGGTGGATGTACCTGGTTTGGGTCAACAAAGAAATGTATTACATGTTGTTGCAGATCCATAGATTGGTATATTTGAACATTTCATGGAACGTGATGAAGTAAAGCAGATGTACTTAGGGATCTAATATCTATGAGTTTTTGCAATTTGGTTCAGATCATAATACAACAAGCACGATCAGCGACTGTTTGTCTTTTAGTGGTGAAGCACTTTGTAACTTAGTTTTGAGAAGTTCTTTATGAATAAAGATATTATAAATATAACATGTTTTCCTTTGTACCGACAGATGTGTTGAACAAATCCACTGGTTTTGTTTGTGAGTGTGTGATTCCGTCTGATTGAGGCCGAACCTCTTTGTATTCCACTTCATCAAATACCAGAGAGATGCTCTGCTAAATATAAATAAACTCTCCGGGTCTCTAATTGGTCCGTAAGTGTCTCCAGACGGTTTGATTGATGGACGGCGGCCGTGTCTGCTTCATCAGGTATGAAACAAAGTGTGGAGAGCGCTCGAGCTGGGAACCACTCTGTCAATCAATCCAGTGACTGGGAGACAGGTGACGTGGATGATGGCGCTCGCTGCCTTTGAGATCAGGTCTGAGTTCAAGGCCTCGGTTTTCACAGTCCACATTAATACATGTGTATATGTATTAGTACATATACACATGTATGTGTTTTTATACATTATCTCTCCCAGGAATGTATGCAAAGATGAGTTGACAATAAGTTAATGTGACTAATATGAAAAGTTGGCATCTCCATTTGATCATAGTTACACTTTTAAATGTGTTTTAAATCTGTCAGTCGTCACTATATCTCCTCTCAATCTGACTTTTATGACTGGAGTCGTCAAACCGCTGCAGACACAGCTCACTTCAGTCGTGTGGGTATGAATACAAATGAGCCAATGGTTCGCTGCCTGTCTCGACACTGGAACCGTGCACGACACCGTCTAATGAGCCATTTGTCACTAATCTAAACTGTGCAGATACTTAAAGTTCATTCACAACTTCCAGCCAATCAGAGTCCCCCACCTCAAACTCCCCCCCCCACACACTTTACCTCACAGCTGTAAACTCTTATATTGTGTTTACTGGAGTTGGATCGACACAGGTTGAACCCATTAAATATATATTTATTGTTTTACGTGCAGAACCTTATAACTAGTGGAGTAGTTTGTGTTTGTGGATCTTCAGCAGCTCGGCTCTCTTCAACGTTACAAGGAGGACCCGTTGTCTTTCCGTGGTCGTAGGACTTGTCTCTCCTGACACCAGATAATTAAAAAATATACACTAAAACAATTTATTTTAACAGTTGCAAACGCTGACCTGAAATCATTTATGAGTTGTTTATCCTCTCTTTTCACGTTCAAGTTATTAAATCATGTGTTGGACTAGTTTTCATTGTTTGAAGTTTTAATATAGAAGAATTTAACCGGAGAAATGATTGAGAGGCTGATTTGATGAAAGATGATTTGTCCTGCACGACCGATCTTTACTATTATAATTTTACATTCAATTACTTCTTATAAATCTCTACTTTAAATGCAATCAGAGTGCAATCACAGAGCCGGACAAACAAGTGGTGTCTGCAGCGTGCAACTCAGAGCTTCCTCCAAACAGCCCTCATGGTTTGTTCAGGTTATAAATCAATAGCACAGCTTTACAGAGGCAGATTGACTTTTTTTAATTGCTCATGTTATAGTAACGAGTTGCTTTTATATATATGTGAAACTAATTCGACTTATTTTTTTTTTTTATGAGGTGATTATTCTTGAATGTAAATTATCCTTTTGTATAAGGTAAACATCGAGATTGAAGTTATGTGGTGAAGACTTCTTCTCGCCAGATTAGATCTTTGTTAGTTATATTTTAAGCAGCTGCCTTCAGGTTGAGATTTAGACTATTAATATTAATTTTATAATAAGTTAATTGTATAATTAATAAAACCAATGTTTCTACATATATTTTAACCCCAAGAAATACAAATATTCTTCATATACGTGTCAGGAAACCAAACAAATGTGGCTTGTTTTGTTACCTCAGTGCAGTGACTTGTTAGCTTGGTCCCTTATTGTTAACAAACAGTCCTGGAGGTGTGTTTCTGTTGCAGTTTACCTCAACAGTCTCCAGGCGCCGACTCTGACACCGACAGTGACCGAGTGCCTGGACTCGCCCTCGGCCTCTGAATAAGAAACACTGACCGCTTCTCTGAATCAAAGTTGGTGTGTGTGTGTGTGCGTGTGTGCAGGATATGGAGAGATGAGGTGTGAGGAAATGGAAAGGACGGATTCAGAGAGTGAGATTGGTTTTGTTACGTTTTCACCAAGATTCATGGTGATAAACGAGGTGTGTGTGCCATTGTTTTCCAAGTTGTCTGAGTGTGCGTGTGTGTCTGTGTGTGTGTGTGTTTGAAAGAGAGAGAGAGAGAGAGAGAGAAAGAGAGAGAGAGAGAGCATAAGAAAAACACTGATAGTCACAAAAAAGGAAACTATAGCAGTTATAAAAGAAGAAACAGATTTGTCACAACACTGTCATTACCACCTTCCTCTGGTGTAAGTCTGCAGTGACTAAACGTTTCACCTTCTCAATGTGCAATTCATTTTTCTTCCGTTATCGATACTGACCATGAAATCAAATCAATTAAAGACATTGGACCCATTAGGAGGCTGCTTCAGTTTGCTAAAGCAGCCAGTGAATATCCCCTGTGCTTGGTTTGATGATAATCTGCCATACAACATCAGTTGTGTAACTTAGTGTCTTGTCTGTGTCTCCATGTGGACCTTCACTGGGAGAGGAAGACATGTATAGAATTCAAGTATTGAATTAATCTTTTTAAAAGTCTGTTTATTCTGGTTTAACCTTTAACGTTGTCTTTTATCAAGCCTGGTCTTGTTTCCCTGAATACTTATTTGTTTGCCAGGAGTTGAAGTGATTGTGTGATTTATTGCAGAACATTTTATTTTGTGGACGATTGCAGTTTCATTATTTCTTCTTGGGGGGGGGGGGGGGGTTAACAAGCCTTTATTCAGACAGTGACATCATGACGGAGACAGATGGGGGCTGATGGGAGACCTGTCAACGGTCACGTGACCAATGAGACTTTTCTCAGCGTTTCACTTTCCCTCGATGGTCGTACCCGGTTCCACCGTCTGACAGAAAGCACACAGTTCCATTTACAGTACAAGTGCCCGTGGTAATGATACTGGCTAATGGAGTGGACTAAGAGCCTCTCTCCAGGTTAATGATGTGCACAAGTGTGTGTGTGTGTGAGTGTGTACTTATACTCCATCCCTGTGTATTATAGGAATAAGATTGTATCCGCCTCTTGTTTTGTTTTAGCAGTATACATTCATATGTTTTACAGTTTGCAGTGTACATTTATTACAGCACTATACAATACTATGTCTTACTGCTGCAGAGAGGAAAGTAAACAGGGAGGAAGTGAAAGACAACGAGTAAACTGCACTCTCTCAACCTCCTGGTGGGGGCGCTCACGAGCTCATCCAGAATGGGGCCTTAACTGACAAATGGGCGCCAGCATGACATGAGCAAAATCCCTCTCCCTGTATGAAACACTTTGTCTTGGTTGAATGATGCTCGTGAATTTTGAGTGAAGATATGAACGAGTATATTAAATTATAGATTACGTCCAAACACAGGAGAAGCTGAAGCTCAAAATGTGTCCCCCCCCTTAAAAGTCTATTTTTATAAAAAACAATTATTTGAGCTCCAGTTTGGACCAAATGGTTTTTCAGTCTATTAATTTCATTGAATTTCAGCCAAGGTCCAATCTCTCTCTCAGAGCAGAATTCACTCTCCACTTCCTCCTCGACTGAGTCGCTCCAGCTTTTCCTCTCTCGGGGATAAATCTGATGAAACGCACTTTTACTGCCATTTGAAATTTGCTCTGTGTGGCTGTGTCGGCCAAGTGCATTGTGGGTAATCGTAATGATAATTGTGCCAAATAACAGAGTCACTGTGAGGTTTGCATTGATATCTGCCATGACTTCAGTCTGATTACAGCCTCACTGCTGCGTGTGTGTGTGTGTGTGTGTGTGTGTGTGTGTGTGTGTTTTAAAGGTGTGTGTGCCTCTCAGTGTGTTGTGTTTCTGTGTCTCTCTTTAATCTGTGTATTCGAATGTGTGTGCATGTGGAATGCTGACAATTTACATCTCGCCAACTGTGTGTCCCTGTGTGATTGGGTCTGTGTGCGTGTCTGTGTGTGTACATGTGTGTGTACATGTGTGCATGCCTGTGTGTGTTTATCTGTATTAAGTAGCTCTGGTCCATTAGTGAAATCTGCAGTAAACAGCTGTGTGTTCTGGTCTCAGGTGGACTCAGCAGTGGTTGCCAGGCTCTCCATCAAACCCCAGGGAAAACATTTTCTATTGTCTGCATGTGTTTAGCACTCTCTCTCTCTGTCTCTCTCTCTCTCTCTCTCTGTCTCTCTCTCTCTCTCTCTCTCACTTTATCCATCCATCTCCCTTTTTTTATCCATCTATAAACGTCCATATCCATAAGCCTCAGGAGATTTTTAAATATCTATAAACCCTGTTTCCCTTTACGACTCCGATGTAGAACACCATGAACCTGTTTCACAGACTCTCCTGACCCGTATCCCTGCATCAGTATCTGCTCAGTTCTCATTCTACAGCAGATAGATGACACAGTCCTGAGGGTTAGACTCTGGTGTTTTGTTCATAGACATATTCGTTCATTTAAAACACGTATCAGAGACACCAGGCGGCTGCTGCTGCTGCTGCTTGTTCCCGTGACAGGATAATCTGAGCCACCTCCAGCTCGTCCTGTAGCAGCCTGGACAGAAAAAGACTCTGTCCTAAATTTAAGCCACTGACTCACAGAGATAATGTTAAAGCCTAAATGTGCTGTGACAAGACAGAGGAGGAAGACGGGAGGAGGAAGACGGGAGGAGGAAGACGAGAGGAGGAAGACAAGAAGGGGGGGAGAGGAAGCAGTGCAGTAGTAATGGAGAAATAATACATAAAGAACCAATGAAATGGACGAGAGCGCCATGTGATTCTGGATATTTACACAAAAATACTCACAAAACTATGGAAGCTGTACTTGCTGATATTGATGTGTGCAGTTGCCACTTGCGAGGTTTCAGGATGATTCCTCAACCAGTTGAAACAGTTTCACAGGAAGATAAGAGGCTAATAAAGTGCAGAGTTAACACAGAGACACAGGAGGTTCCTGGTTTGAATCCTGGGTCAGCATGGACCTTTATGTGAGGGGTTGTCATGTTGTCCTTGTGTGTCTGTGGGTTTCGTGCAGATCCCTCCCACATGCAGGTTGTGGTTTAGGTTAATTGGAGTCTCCAGATTCTCTGTACAGGTTTGAATGTGAGTGTGAACAGTTGTTTGTCTGGGATCAGCTCCACTTATTTCCCAGTGACCCTCAAAAGAAATGCACTATAGATTATGAATGAATAGTCAACAGAATATAAACATGTCCGCTCACTGCAGGAGAACAGATCTATAAATGTTCTAATAAGTTAGAGCTCAGACCATCACCTTGAAATGACAAGAAGTCTCAGTCGGCCGCTTATTTGAAAAGGATTGAATGGTGCATTCTATTATTTCTGTTAAAGAAAATATAGAGCCTGAAAGTTCATGTGCCTATAGAATGTATTTGATTATATTATTCCTGTTCACTTCCACTGGGAAATACATCAGATAAAGAAGAACCTCTGGAGAGAAGAATAGAAACCAGAGTGTTTTCAGGTCCACGTTGAGAATATCAATATGTGAGATGGAAATGTTGACATCACCACAAGAGGGCACCACATTCACACCATATGTGTCGAGAGAGAGGGGCTGGAGGCTGGGTGGGGGGGAGAGAGAGAAAGAACAGGATGGAGAGAACAGGGGAGACTGGATGAGGACCGGAGGGGAGAGATGGACAAAGACAGAGGGCAGAGTTTTAGCATCAGGGACACATACTGATGAGATGAGGAGGAGGAGGAGGAGGAGGAGATGAAGACATGATGAAGATATTATAGAGGCAAAGAGAGGGGGACAGGTTGTATATTCAAAAGACTGAGAGAGACGGGAGAGACAAAGAGAGAGAGTTGTCCTACTTGTTGTGAATCATTTCCCTGTTTATTTGAATATGAGTCATATTTATTCAGACTAATATGTTCTACCTATTTATCATTCTGGCCACACACTCCCACACACAAACACACACACACACACACACACACACACACACACACACACACGCTTCACCGACACAATGCATTCAACTTACCAACTGTAAGTAAGATGAATATGAAGTGGGGACAAATTTAAATGTCACATTATCGCTGTAAAATCACAACTTTCACTTAGCAGCAAAACAAAAATTGCATATTTATAACTCTGATTGACAATCAGAGTTATAAATATGCATTGACGTGAAAATGTGTACGTTGATATCATTTTTGTTCGTATCGTCCAAAGACAGAACATTTCAGAACTTTACCAAATATTTGAGAAACGTCTTCACTTTCTCTAAAATCCACGATTTCCCAGAGTTCTCGGTTTCTAACTTCCTCCTTTTTTACAGTCACATTGTGTTTACCACATGTGGTTCAATGAAACGTCCTCAACTTATCTAATAACTGTCCTCAAGAAGCTAGAGCTACAACAACACACACACACACACACACACACACACACACACACACACTCGCACACAGAGGACATGAATTTCAATGAGCTCCCACTGTACAGACAATGAGCTGCAGACTGACTGATTGTACTGCATTAGTTTGTGTGTGCGCATGTGTGTGTGTAGGTGCTCATGCATGTGTATGTGTGTGTCTTAAACGTTGGCCTAATAAGACACACACATATAAACACACAGACACACACACTGAGCCTGCCTCCCTGTCTGTCTCTCTGAACCGTCCTTTGTGTTCACTTTTCCCCAAAACAATAATTTGTCATATTTTCATCACACCACAGTCTCCTCCTCCTCCAGCCGCTGCTCCATTGTTATTTATTTCAGCTGTTCTCTTTGTCCCGTCTTCTTCCTGTTTGTGTCCCTCAGCTGCTCACGCTCTCCGGGTGTGGTCCATAACACACGTCCTCTTTCTATTCTGATGCTAAAGTGGAAAGTCAATGATTTTGTTCTTAACTCTTAATTTAAATTCTAAATTTGTCTGTAAGTGATACAGAAAAAGTAGGTTTTTTTTCTGTTGTATTAGCAGCAGCAATATTTGTTCCATTATTAACAAAAATTAAGAAACTGATGTGTTCCACTGTTTATGACTCATCACAAATTTTGACCCAGCATGTCATGACTCAGCAGATAAACTGTAAACTGTTTTTACTATCTGCTTAATTCTTAAGATAATAGATGGAGTTGTGTGTATATATTATGGATGGAGTTGTGTATATATATTATGGATGGAGTTGTGGGTCTAGATATTGGATGGAGTTGTGTGTATAATTAATAGAAGGAGTTGTGTGTATATATAATGTATGGAGTTGTGGGTCTAGATATTTGATGGAGTTGTGTGTATAGATATTGGATGTAGTTGTGTGTATAGATAATGGAAGGAGTTGTGTGTATATATATTATGGATGGAGTCGTGGGTCTAGATATTGGATGGAGTTGTGTGTAGAGATAATTGATGAAGTTGTGTGTATAGATAATGGACGGCGTCGTGTTTATAGATATTGGGTGGAGTTCTGTGTATATAAAATGGAAGGAGTTGTGTGTATATATAATGGATGGAGTTGTGGGTCTAGATATTGGATGGAGTTGTGTGTAGAGATAATTGATGGAGTTGTGTGTATAGATAATGGAAGGAGTTGTGTGTATAGATAATGGATGCAGTTGTGTGTATATATTTACCAAGTCATTTCACTTCCTGCAGCTGTTGGACAACATGACAGTAAAACAATATTAGCAACTTGTCATAAAGGGGAAGACGTGCACTGTGGAAACCAGTATGCTTACAGAGCAGATCACAGATACTGGTTTGGGTTTGAACATCATCCCAGTGCAGCCATCGTTATCTCATAAAAGTTTCCCTTTGTTCTTTTTGTGAAAATAAAGAATCCATTCAGAACTTGACTTGTAGTTCACCACTGCACCATTGGGGTGTGCTGTCCTATTGGTGAGAAAGGAAATCGATGCAGTCCCAGCCCCACGAGGGACTGGTCCATATTTAAAGCTGCAATTTGTGGCAATATGAAGTAAATATATATTTAAGATAACACAAGCAAATGAGAGTAAACATTATTTCATGGAGAGAAATGTAAATGTGTGTTTTCTGGAATCTGGACTCGAAACAGGCGGATGATTATTTGCACAATCGTCAGAAAAGCTGTATCAGGATTTGATTCACTGCTCTGTGTAATTCACATTTAATCCACTCCACCAATTTCCTGTATTTGTAAACATACTTGGCAATTAAAAGAATTCTGATTGTGATTCTGATGCACACACTCAACCAATCACAAGTGATTCTCAGTTGTCAATCGTGATGTTTCCGCCCCTTTTTATGTCATCAAATAACTGATCAATGCCTCAAATTGTTAGAAAAATTAAAAATTGTACGTACATTGGTGTCATAAGAACTACGTGAAATAAAAATCGGTCTGTGGTGAACATTTAAATGACATGTTCTTTGACATACTTAGTTCCATGTCCCATGGGTTTATGAACTATGCTGCAGCCAGCCACTAGGGGGCAGTGAATAAGTTGCGGCTTCTCTTTTGGGAGATGTCATCCATCTTCATACACAGACTATGGACTTGCCAGGACTTTTGGTTAAATGGAGGTTCTCTATCTAGATTGATAAAACTAAAAAAGTTAAAAACAGTCCTTTTACAAAAACCTAAACCAAACCTACACTTTAAAATCTGGAGTTGTCCAGAGAACTTTCCCTTTCATGGATTTCACCTCACTGAACTGGTTGATGTTCTGGATGTTCAGGAGTTCTGGGATCAAATCCACTTGGACTGAAGTGATCCCCAGACCAGCAGGAGGCTCAGATGAAGAAATAACTCTGTAATGAAGATTAATCATCGCAGCACCCACACACAGGGACCAAGCGCTGAGCAGAGGAATGCTGGAGGGAATTTGTGTGTATGGTGCATGTATTTGTGTGTGTGGTGCATGTATTTGTGTGTGTGGTTGTGTGCACTCGAGGGAGATGAGGCGAGCCAAGACCTGGTGTGTTATCATCAGCGCCACAGGACGGCGAGAGGAGCGCGAGGCTTATTAAGGGGAGCACCGCAGGAGGGCGAGTCGATCACCGCACCAACCGGGGTTTCCTCAAAGCAGTCAGGGGGAAGGGGGGGGTGTGGTGAACAGGAGGCTGACATGCTAATGAAAAGATAGAGAGATTGGACGAGTCAGAGACAGACACAGAGTCCTGGAGAGATGGCATCAAATATATCGTTGTTAAAAACACAATCAACACAACAACAGGACGTCGGGCCGGAGCCATACTGAAGGGGGGGGGGATTTCAACTTCATGGATTTCCATCTGCAGTTCATTCTTCAGGGTCCACGTCTCGGAGACCTCTTTGGATGCATGCTCTCTCTCTCTCTCTCTCTCTCTCTCTCTCTCTCTCTCTCTCTCTCTCTCTCTGCAGACTCTTCCAGTCGTTTCATTGAGAAGTGATATTGTGTTGAAACGACTGCTGAAGTGGAGGAAGTGGCTCTAACTTGACTGCACGTCAGGAAACATGTAATTTGCTGCTGAGAAGCGAGGCCCGACTCTGACTCTAAAATCATCGGCTCTTTGTAAGAACTGGCAAAATGGATATTCAATAGACTACATGGAGCATTAGTCTTTCATGAGCCGGACTGAAAGGAGAGAACAATGAAATGGTTTAAACTGCAGGACACAGGACTGATGCTTCAAAAGCCTTTTCTCTCATTTACAATGTGAAACTGGTCCAGTTTGAAATAAACGGTGAATCAGGAAATCCACTTGAATTAGCTGTAGAACCATTATCACACAAAGAACCTTTGAGTGGAGCGTCACACAATAAAAAAGCTTTTTCACATGTTTGAATGTTCGACACTAGTTTAACTAATCACATTGAAAATGGCTGCATTGCTTTCAGGTCTTGTGCTTGGGAGGTTTCAAAACTAAATGAAACTTTTGTTAATGTTTTTAGCCGAACCCGACGTGTTATTGTAATCAGCACTGAAAAGAAATGTTTACAGAAAGAAAACCACAACCAGCATTCCTCCACATTTATAATGAGTTCCATCGGATGGAGCAGAGACGGAGGTTCCACATCTTGTCTTTATCTATTTTCTTTAAATTCTTTAAGACAAACGGTAACAACACAAACATTATGACGACAACCCAACATCTGGACGTTTATTTCTCTCTCGCCGGGCGACTGATGATCACCGGATTTAGATTGATGCTGTTTACAAGATTAGGCCCACACACACATGCGCGCACACACAAACAGACAGACACACACAGACAGACAGACACACACACACAAACAGACACTTTCAAACGCTTGGATTTTACTTTAATATCTTCTCTTGTTCTTTCACCGACACATCAATACTTTTATTTCTCTTTCAACAGAATGTAGCTCAGATTCAACTCTTTCTTTTGACATTAATAATAGTTAATGATGTTCTCTGGGATAAGTTGATATTATTGTGTAATTCCACCCAAAGAAAAATCTGTTAATGATAAAATAATGACAGCTGTGTCTCTTCGGTGCTTCGTTAGACTCAAACAAAGTTTTCTCGTCACTTCTTCTCAGTTTCCTGTGGCACAAGTCACAATATCTCTGTTGATACACACACAAACACACACACGCACACTAGATAATTACACACTCCATCACATGCACACTCATCTCCACCATCTTCCACTGAATACAAACACTTTTCCCTTTCACACACATAGACACACACAGAAATGCAATGCTGCAGAGAAAAAAAAAGAAAAAACGTGAATAAGATAACCCACACACACACACAACTTCTTATATATACACATGCACACACACACACACACACACTCACACACATTCAAAGTCCTCAGGTCATTGTGTTAATTAATTAGCCTGTACAACAACCCAGCATGGAGTTAATTAGAAAGCCTGTCACCTCCTGTAAGGCTGGAAGATATCAGCGTGTCTTTGGGCTGCATGCAACATACACACAGACACACACACACACACACACACACACACACACACACAGACACACAGGTGGTGTTTGATACGGCCGCTGGGTGAGTGATGTCAGTAAATCTTTGCGTTGTGTCTGTTTGCCGACTCACAAATCTCCGATAAGCAGGAATCTGGAATGGTGGTTAAACGGAGCCGCCGGTCGGAGGCAGCAGGATCCTTTTGTTCTGGTGTTTTGAATTTGCATTTTACAGCTGTTGCCTTCACACTTTTTAATCCCATAAATCAAACACAATATTTGTTTGAATGAAAAGCCTGAAGTCACAGTGAGCTGTCGCTGTTTTACAAACCGATGAAATGAATAAAATGAATCCGTGTTTGTACCAGAAGAAAAATGTCTTCTCGTGTTTTCCAACCGTCAACATGTCTTCTGTCTTGTAGATATTTTCCTCTGTGGGGACGTCAAGTGCTATTTTGCATATTTACAAATCGCAAATCCTGAACCAGATGACCAGAGCGGGAAATTAAAATTCATCAAATTCATGTTGGTGTTTGTAAGAGTTTCAAATCCTTTTGAATTGTTGGCTTTAAACCTTTAGGTGCATGTTGAGGTGCAGATGTGAAACTGCTCCTCAAACACAAATGATGTTTTGCTCTCTGTTGAATGATCGTCAGGAGGCGTTCAGGGCTTGTGGGATTTTAAAACTGTGTTTAAACCCTGAGGTCTCAGACTCAGTGCTACGGACCTGAATTTAGAGACAATTTATTTTGTCTTTACCTCAGAACAGACGAGGATAAAATGAACTCAAGTTCAATCTCAAATAACACAAGTTTTGTCTATTTGAAAATTAACCATTCATCGTTCAAACTTTTTTACCTGATTTCATTCAACGTTTTCCTCTCAAATCAATTGTTTTTCCTCTTTGTGATATTTTACAAATCTGTGGATTCAAGAAAAAAAGCAGGTTCGTGTCTCTTGAAACGATTCTTGTGAAATCTCTCTTAACGACCACTTGGGGAAAAACAACCTATTTACAGGCTGAGCAGTTAGTGGATGATTTACAAGGAAAATGTTCACATAAAAACTCACGATGTTGTTTTCAGAAAAGACATTAACATTATTGAATGCACCATTTAAAGCAGCTCGTGTGGAAAAAAGTATTTTTTGTGTATCGTTTTGCAGTTTTCATGTTTTGTGCGACACCAAGTGTGCTTATTTTATTATTCATGGAATTAATAAATAAATAAATGAATATATCTTTTCACTTATTGCATTTTTATACCAGATTTCAGCTTATTCTGTCAAAATGACTGATTGCAAAACTGAGCAGCAAACAGGGGGATGAAAAGAGAGAGAGAGAGAGAGCGAGAGAGAGAGAGAGAGAGAGAGAGAGAGAGAGAGAGAGAGAGAGAGAGAGAGAGAGAGAGAGATGAATCATCAGGGAATTTATTAACATTTGATCTGAAACCTTTGGTCAAAAGTCAAGTTCACCATTCTTGCCTCTTGAATGTTATTTCTCAATTCTGCCTTTAGGGGATTTCTTAAGTTTTGACCTAGTTGTCACTGAGATGTTAACTGAATAGATTTCTGTGGTCAATGGTCAAAGGTCACCTCTTATTGTGGATGTGATATGTCAGGAACAGCTGGAGGGAACGAAAAGGCTCTGACTGGTGCAGACACACAACTGCACGGTGACTCACACAGTTTTTATTATTAATATCAAGGTCAAAGTGATACGAAATAATACAGATAAGAAAACACACAATACAAAACACAACACTGGAAGAGAGAGAGGAAAAAATCCATAATAGTAAAAGTCTTGCATCATAACTTAGTTTTTGATAAGAACAAAATGATAAGATTATCATGTCCACATAAATAACAGAACGTAATTTCATTTATTCCATCGCAAATCTGATTTATAAGAATTATAATCCTAAAAACTTTATAAAATTGAATTCAGTAATTGTCTCTGCTGATAATCCTTTAACTCTTTCATGAAACACACACACACAAAATACAATGCTCACACGCTGTTGATCTATTCATTAGACTTAATTTATTTCCATTGCTGGACTCTATGACTCAGCTTTTTGCATACCTGGTGAGTGTGTGTGTGTCTGTGTGTGTGCGCTTGTGTGTGCATGTGTGCGACAGACAGACAGCTCAACATTATCTACGTCACACACGCCCCTCTCGCTCCGCTCCATGACCCATTTAACTACACACTCCTGTAACCCATATCAACTGGCAGGAACACGCGTGTTGAAGAGGACGTGACTCTGTGTGTGTGTGTGTGTGTGTGTGTGTGTGTAACTGAGTGTGGAGACTTTTACATGACCAGTACATTAGAGAGAGTTTAGCTTAGTGTTGAAGTTTGTGAACATGAACAAGACGTCTTTATTGTGTAGAAAATGGACATAGTGTTTTTCTCAGGTGTGTATTTCTAGATTAACGATAAGGTTCCTACTTACCACTAAGAGCATTGATTTGTTGTTCAATTTCAGCCTATGTTTGCTGTGCATGTGTTTAATCTATGGTCGGACTAGAAGACCATAGTCGACTCAACTTTTATTAGACTAAACCGTATTTCAGGTAAATCTAAACCACTTTTTTAGCTGTGCTGATTTTTGTTCAGTCTGCGTCTGGAGTATATTTTATTGCTTCTTACTGTATAAGAAGCAATAAAGCTCCTGAAGTTCAAACACTGGACGATAACTTTGTCTAATGTTTCCCTGAGTTCCTATTTCTTCACGCATATGGTTCAAAAAGCAGTTCAGTGGAAATGTTTTAATCCACAGGGAAATGGCCCAGTCAGCAGATTGTTCTCTGAGTCCTGAGCTCACTGGGTGATCAGTGATGATGCTTCCTGCAGCTTGTAGCAGTTGGTTTGTTCTGTAGCTTCCTGCACTCATCAATTATTAGATTCCTCCAAAAAACACATCTCATGTCTGGCAGGACTTTGATCTCACATATACAACAACTAGTTTCTCTTGCCATTTATTTCATGAACATGCTAAAGACATAAGAAACTGATTCCCCATCCTGCATCATGTTCTCTCTCCCTCTTTCTATTTTTAAATCCCAGTTGAATTCACTCGCTCCTCCACAGACTTCAGCGTCTCACAGTGTGACAGGAAAGTTCTTCAATCGAACAGAGAGAAGAACGCGTTGAGATGTGTGGAACATGGCCTGGTTTTTACATCCTCCTTGACTTGTGTGTGTGTGTGTGTCTGTGTGTGTGTGTGTGTGAGAGTGTGTACGTGTGTGTGAGAGTTTGTGTGTGTGTTTATGTGTACGTGTGTGTGCATGCTCATTTCTTCTAGATTTACTCGTATGTTAAATATGTGACTTGTGTATGTGTGTGCATGGTGTGAGTTTGCATGTGTATACTGTGTGTGTGTGTGTGTGTATGTGTGTGCACAGTGTGAGTTTGCATGTGTATACTTTGTGTGTGTGTGTGTGTATGTGTGTCTGGTGTGAGTTTAGGTATGTAACCCAGAAGAATTCAGAGCGGGCGGTGGAGAGAAAGTGTTTGCTCTGCAGTTCTCAGCTATAATTCCTCCTCCTCCCCGCTCTCTCCCTCCTGCGCTCGACTTCTCGTCTCCCTCGCTTCACCATTTCTCTCCCGTTTCCTTTGCACCTCCTCTCGTTCCCGCTCCTCTCTTTGTGAAAACACAGTTCGTGTGTGTGTCTGTGACGAATCGTCTCATTTTCCCGGCGATGCAGTGAAGAGGTAGACTCTCACAGGAGTCGACACACAGCTCTGACTCGACTCATCAAACACACAAATGCTCTGTTACAGCCACATGTACAAGTGTTTATATAGAAACCTTCCTGAAGCAGCTCCTCACTACTTCACTGTGGAAATGGCTGCCTAACATACTTGAACTATTATTATTTATTATTATTTCAAAAAGCAAATGAGCATCTAAGCAGAATATGTGGTGGAGAACGACGTCTGTGGAAAAATCGACAAAGTAAATTAAAAACAGATAAAGCAGAACAGTTGTGCAGCTAATTCTGCATCATTGATTTGTTTAAAGATTCAAATTGTCAAAAATCTAAATTAATGACATTTAAATCCAACTTTTAGAGATTTAAACAAAGACACTTTGCTCAGAGTCGTAGACGAGACACTTGAGATGAGCCCTCTTTTTTCTTTTTTTACTGATGCACGATTAGAATCTACACAATTGAACCAAATTGTTGCTATAAATTTTGGTTTGAGTGATTCACCACAAAACAAACCTATATTTTGTCACTGGTATTGTCCTGGTGTGATCTTAGAGGCAGATAGAGAAATCTGATTGGACACCAAAAGGGCAAATCTTCACCTGTATATAAATACACAACTGCTCCTCCTCATTCTGTCGCGTCAACACATCCTCAAAACCAAAGAATTCACTTCCAGCAGCCGAGGACATTTGACACAAATCAGAACACCATATTTTTCTTTTTTAATCAAATCTAAATCCGCCTCTAAAAGTGTCAAGCTAATTTATCCAGAGTCTAAAAACCTGCCGTCACTCCATCATCACTTCACTCCAGCTTCCTCTACATTATAATTTAGCACTTGGAGTAAAATCCTACTTGTTAGAATAAAAAACACGACAGCTGAGGAGGCAGAGAAACAAAAGCTTGGAAACAGCGTGGGAGCGATTGATGGACGAGACGGAGAAGAGACAATAAACCAGAGACAATCAAGTCTTTATGTGAAGCTGCTCTTTCAAAGATCAACACAACAGTTAGTGGTTAATTATCAGTGATGACTCTTTGACTTGAGCTGGAAGTTACACCCTTTGTTCTGGGTCGAAAACCTGTCTTCCCTCTGTTGCCTCTTTGAAAATCAGTTTGCTACCGGAGTGCAATGAATCATGGGACATTTTGGGTCCCGAAGGATGAAGCCACCGAATTGAGACACAACTGTGGAATCAGCAGTTTTTTTATATATATATAAATGTTTTAAGGTAGTGGGATAAATGTTTGGTTTTCACTTTCTCTATTAGTTAGCTTAGGTTAGCTTAGCACAAAAACTGCATGGGCAAAACAGCTCGACAGGAAGTGGCTGTTAAACCTCGAGAACAAACTGGCCCACACATTCAAGAGCCTGTATTTAAACCTGCTCACAAAGTTTATATCGATCTGTTAATTCCTCTGAACATGTCTCTGAGGTTTTCTACTTAAACAGCCTCAGATGCTCTGTTCCAGCTGCTCTGACCCTCTTTCTCAGCTCTGCTCTGGATTCCAGCTCTGCTCTGGATTCCAGCTCTGCTCTGGATTCCAGCTCTGCTCTGGATTCAGCTCTGCTCTGTATCCAGCTCTGCTCTGGATTCAGCTCTGCTCTGGATTCAGCTCTGCTCTGGATTTACACTTTCTGTACGAGCGCTGTTGCCTTTGAACATAATTCAGTTAAACAACCACAAAGTGTGTGTGTTATTTCTGAGAGACGGGGGTTGATACAGTCTGAGAATAACTTTGTCAGAAACATTTTATTTAGCTGATTTACAGCTCTGATGAACAGACAGAGGGGAAGAGAAGACACGAGCCTGCCTCTGTTTTTAACAAACTGGGAAAAGGCTGAGTTCGATCACCTGTGAACAGTGCTACCGAGCAGCTTAACTCTGGAGCTGGCAGATGTGCAGATGACCATCATGGCTGTGATGAGTGAAATAACCAATGAAAGCTGGATCTCAGTTACTAGGTCCTCTATAAGACAGAGTTTGATGAAGCTGTCTCTGGAACCTTACACGTTTTAGCTGTAGAGGGTGAGGTGTTTAATATTAACTGTTAATCAGGCTTTATGATGTATGGTTTTAATATTTTATAATTTCTCTTTATCCGTTCCTCAGCACATTCATCAGGATTCCGTTCTTTAATGTTTCTTTGAGTTTCTCCATATATGAGAAAGTAACATGTCTCTGTGCCTCGTGCCTCCTGGCGTCACCTGATCAGATGACCTGTCACCACTCTGTCACTCCAGGAAAGGAAAAGAAAAGTTAGAGTGAATGTGGAGCAGAGTGGAACCAGAAATGGGTCATGAGCTCGTTTCTCGTGGTTCGCCAACATGTCTCGATGCGCCTGGTTCCCCGGGTGTCACATCCCGGTGCTTTGAACCAAAAAGCAAAAGTAAATATGCATCAGAAATGTGACATGTGCACTTTCAAAGCTGATCAGAAGCCGCCCCATCGAGGTGGGCTGAGTTCCACAAAAACCAGATCCGCTGGTGAAAGTTTCTGTGCTTTTCATCTGGTGGCGGTTCATGGAGACGCCAGGCGAGTGTTTAAAAAAGCTTCTTATCATCGTCAGATTGGGACCTGGATTTCTAAAGGCTGAGTCAGAGGGGCCTGTTTAAAGATAGTGCCTTCAAATGTCATCTCTGGAGTTTTGTGATATTTTATTATTTCTCTTCTTTTGTTACATTCCCTTTCTTTACTTCTGTCATTTATTATTCATCTGGGTCCCAAATACTGCTCCTGACTTTTAGAGATCTCTGCATCAATGTGCAAACACTGCGTCTCTGCATAAGTCGCTCAGTGTGTGTGTGTGTGTGTGTCTGTGTGAGCATTAACATTCAAACGTTAATACTCAAATTATATAATTAGATGGTACAAACTGCATTATTCACAGGTTTCTTTATGAAAACGTTACTTCTTGTAGAAACCAGGACATTACCACTCCACCAACTGTTGTATTTTGTTTTATATATATTTGTATTTTGAATCCAGTGTCTACATAGATCCTCTCACGAGTTTTGATCCAGACTCACTAGAGATTCTTCTCTTTTGAACAAACTATTTCACACAATCACTTGTATATATTTAGATATTCACATGTGCACAACAAAGATGAGGCAGTATTTGTTTATGTATTTCATGCATGGATATGATTTTTGGGGAAAGGAAACAATATTAAACTTGTATTTCAGCAAAGATGTCTATTGATTTTGATATTGATCAAGTTAAAATCACTTCCTTATCAGCTGACCTCTTTACATCCTGAGTCCTCAGTGACCGAGGATCACGACTGACGGATTCAGTGAATGTGAAACCTGTGTCGTAGCTTCTGTCTCGGCCGGGAGCTTCCCAGTTCAACCAGTCTGGACAGCGATGGTCTTGCCCTGGATCAGCTGGAACTTAACCTCCCCCGCTTCAGAGCGCAGCAGCAGTGTGTCTGGGAGAGGAGGGAGGTCTTTCACCAGCACTGACACGCTGCGCCCTCCAAGCGGATAAAACCTTAAAGACTTTAAATTGCTTCTCATTCACTCACAAATGGAGCGTGCATGTGTGTGTGTGTGCAAAGTTAAAGCCATTTGAAGTTGAACGGTTGTGATTAATTCACACCCCCACACACGGTGAGAGTGTTTCATAACCAGTTCATGTAGAGTACCAGTTACGCACAATGCACAGACACACAAACTGTATATATATCTGTGTATGAAATTTTTAAACCTCCTGGCATCAGAAAATCAACCCTTTAAATCCTTCATAGTAAATTAATGAAAGGCAGCCAAGTTTGTCGAGTGTGTGTTTTTAATTGTCGGCCCTTGTGAGGATCAACTTAAATGATAAATAAGAAAAATTGGGCAATTAGGCATTTGAGTGATTCAGTAATGGAGGATGAAGTCGCCTGTTAAGAGGCAAACCTGTGTGAGCTGTGTGTTTCACAAAGAGAAGAAAGTTCAACCATGCTACTGCTCCTCCAGATGTCTGCTCGCGTGCATTCTGCCCAGTTACACATAAAAGAAACATTAACCAACATCCCAGTTGCTCTCAGACGACCACCAGTATCTCAGGGAACTGGTAGGAAATAGGAAATTGTGTCGCGGGAGGCAGAAACTGGCAAAGTCGGCACAAAGGAACAAACTGTACATGGAAGCATTCATAGATGGGAAATGAATTGTTTACCTTGATTTATATTATTGGGATAAACACATGAAAATGGTGACAGCACCAACTCAAACTCACCTGCTATTTGAAGACCAGTCCTGTGTAGAGGTACCTTGAAAGTCAATATTGTAAAGTTGTGTCTGGTTCAGCTGTGAATGTTAATGGTTGATTGTCTCTATATGATTAACCTGTGATACGCTGGGGACCAGAGAGTCGAGACCACCTCTCGCTCAATGGCAGCTGGGTTTGGCTCCAGCTCAGAACTGATGGATGCATGGATGAAAGTCGTCTGAATGCTTTGAGGTTCTTCTCAACACAAACACTGAGCGAGTTCATGAAATGCCTTGTGTCTTCCTGGAAGTTTAATTTCCCCCTGATGCTCTGCAGTCTAAGAAACAACTGGTTTCAGGTCCCTGGAATCCTGACAGAGCCGAACGCTGAATGGAGTCTATTTCTGTCTCTGTGACTCCTGCAGAGTCTGTAAGACTTTGAAAGTTGTGATACTGTGAGCTGAGGACAGTTCTTCCTCTGCTCAGGATGTCTGCCTGTCTGCAGATGACCTCCTTTCTCAGCCGCTCGGCTCAGCCTCACTCCTCAGCTCCTGTCGAGGAAAGTTGGATTCGGGGATGGAGACATCAAGCAGGAGTGCTGACTCAACCAGTTGAGACCGAACCACCAGCAGCCCTCCATTTTCTGTTTATCCGCTTAAGGCGTGTGCACGTGTCTTTGCACGTTGTGTTCTCCGTTATTGGAGTTGCCATAAAAGCCATAAAGTATTGCTCGAGTCCTGCGACTGTCAAACTAAAAGTGTTCTATCCCAAATAGTTGAATATCTGAATACACACTAATCCACAGAGACATTTGGAGGGTTAAGTTCATGGTAAGTGTGAGAATTAGATTTTTGTCAAGGTTCCACTGGTACTTGTCATGGTTAATGGTCAATGAGCCTTTTTCATTTGAGTGTTCGTGTGAGTCTCCTTCAGAGGAGAGGATGAGCCCATTATGGAGAGACACGTAATCGAGATTAAAGAGCAGATGAGAACAGGTTGAAGTGGAGAGACGGAAGAGGGAGAAATGGATGAAAGACGGACAGAGAGGAGGACGGACGGGGTGTTGAGAGAGACGGAGAGAGAGAGAGAGACTAAGAGGGTTGGATGAGACGGAGGTGTGAGGAGAGATTGGATTGTGTCGGGGTCAGTGAGACAGGTGGAGAGGGAGGGACGGATGGAGAGAGCTAATGATGGAGGTGTGGAGGAAAGGTGATATCAAAGGATCAAATGGAATATGGACGGTGGGAGATACAGAAAAGAGGGAAACTGCGAAAAGGGAATTAATCAGGAGGGAAACACAGGGATTGATTAAAGTCAAAGAAGTGGCTGTTGTGGAAACTGTGTGTTTGAAGTGATGGGATGAAAAGTGTGTGTTTCTGTGTGTGTGTGTGTGTGTCTGTGTGTGTGTGTGTGTGTGTGTGAGAGAGATACAATGAAGCATAGAACTGCAGAGACCACCACGCTAAAACTATTGCCTTTTCTCTAGAAGCACAGGCTGGGAGTTTTGAAAGCTGGATGTGGTGGTGGTGGTTGTGGTTCGGGGGGGGGGGAGCGAGAAAGAGAGGGAGAGACCGAGAGGGGGTTCGAGCAAGAGAGGAGGGGGAGAGCAAGTGCGCTGCCTCTCCCTTTCTCCCTCTCCTCCCTTTTCCCTCAGTGTCTCACTCCTCTGTTCGCTTTGTTCACTGGATTTTCTGGAAGCCGAGGAAGAGGAGGGAGGAAACAGAAGAGAAGAAGAAGAAGAAATAAAAAAGAGATAGATAATGGCCGACCTGCTTTTGTGACTGAACCTGACCAGTTAGGTGTTGCAGCGTACGGGGGGGAGAAAGAAAATTGAAGGTGAAGACGAAAATAGCAGAGTGAGGAGAGAGAGAGAGAGGAGGGATTTCAGAAAAGCAAGTGAGCGTCTGTGCTGGAAAAAGACGAGAGAAGAAGTCGTAGAGTAAAGTTATCAGGATTAACAGAGAGATAAAAAAAGAAGAAGAGGTAGCCAGAGGTGAAGGATAAAACAAGTGTGATAAGAACCAGACAGGCACGACATCGACGGCTCACAGGTGAACTCCGGTGAGACGGGATGGACAAAGTGGAGCGGGTGATGAAGATGGTGAAGAGGATGTCACCGAGGAAGAAGAGGAGAGAAGGAGGAGGAGGAGGGAGAGGAGGAGGAGGACCAGGAGAGCTGGAGAGCCCGGACACCCTGTGTGACGAACTCTGCCGCTTCAGCCTCTGCATCAGCGGTGAGCGGTCGCATCACTGTGTGTGTGTGTGTGTGTGTGTATGTGTGTGTGTATGTGTGTGTGTATATGTGTGTTCATGTTGTACAGGTGTGTGTGTTTTGTGTGTATGCGTTTCTTATGAGAGAGATTCTGAGAAGGTGCACATGTGGCTTCATGCCTTCTTAGATAAAGACAATAGAGTTAATATAACAATCTCACAATCGGTAAATTTCCCAAATTATTAATATTCATGTTTTTGAGCTGCTGGCGATAATGAGGCTGCAAATTTGTTTATTGTCTTGAAGAGTGTTTGTCGTGAGACGAAAGTTTCTCTGGGTTTTGAGAGAAGAATAGTTCACTGTAAACTAAAGAGTTAATTCAGTGTATCTGTCATTTCTGTGTTGGTGTCATTACACAAGAGAAACATTTCTAGACAAATTCTATAATTTGGAATCGCAATATTTATTTTAGTCCCCAGATTCTGTATAATTCTAACGATGTGTTGGTTCTACTTTCATCCATTGTGTTAATGCCTCCTACTTACCGGCTGATCTTTTTGACTTGTGACTTTGCTGTTAGTCAGTTACTTGGTCGGTTGCTGAATCCTTCTGGTAGTGTCAGCGTCCACGTGGATGGTTTAAACACTCGTGTTCCTCCGGGTGCCCAGACGGAGGCGTGGTTTTCTGAGTGTGTCCGGGCACTTGACTGGTGGATCTTTATCTTGAGGTAGCTGAACGTGATTGTGTTATCGAACTGGTCCAAAGGGTTTGCGTTATCAAGGTGGTTGCATAACTTGCATCCCCTTGTGTATTACTACACACAGGATGTTTGGCTGCATGCGTTTACTGAGCACACAAACATCTACAGCTTCTGTAGAAAGCATCGCTCCGGCTACCTCTGCAAATCTGCCAGGAGCCGTTGAAGGGAACAGAAGATGGAACCTACCTGGAAACATGTAGTCCCATAGATATTGGATGGATGGATGGATGGATGGATGGATGGATGGATGGATGGATGGGTGGATAGACTGACGGAGGAATGCCAAAACCCATCTGTGCACCTGGCACAGCAACCTTCTGTCCACTGTTAAATTAGAAGAAGTGGATTTGACCTTCAGGCGATGCAGCGAGTTCGGTAACTTGCTTTACAGATTCCCCTCCTCCGACCTGTTTCTGTCCCGGACAGAAAAGAAAGTCCTGAACGCAGGAAGTGTTGTTGCGTGATGTCCGGGACTTTGTCCTCCTGCAGCGACAGAAGAGTTTGTGACTCTGTCCTCGTTGTGTGTTTGCTGCGTTGTTCTCCGGTCGATCTAATTAGATAGCTGTTCCACTTAATTAGCTCTGAGCCGCTTGGTTTGGACGCTGCAGTTTGTTGGACACCTCATGTTCTTCAAAGAGTTTTTGACGGCGTTTCACAGAGTTCCGAATATTTTGTGAGATTTTTGTTTTTTAACTGGCTTTGATCGCACACAAACAACTCAGCAAGGGGGGGGGTGGGGGGGGGGGGGGTTGAATATATGAAAGTGTATAGTAATAAATGTACATGAGGGTGAATGTTATTCCCCCCCCCTCCCCTACATCCTCTCATCAAACAATCTCTCTAATCACTCAGCAGAAACAGCAGCGGCCGCTCTTCAAACAGCATCAAACAGCCGTAACACCACAGGGGGGGGGAAGGTCACTTTGAAAACAAGAGGGGAACACGAGCGTATCAAGGCTAAACATCCCGATTCCCCCGCTCCGTGTTGTTGCGTCGGCTGCTTTCATCTCCTGCATCTAAAGGCAACAGGAGATCATGGATGTTTAGTGTCTGTGGTGCGACACGTTGGACCAGTGGATTACTACACGTGTGTGGAATCGATCCTCTGCTGCAGGGCGTCAGTCGTCGATTACACCCGGGGTCTCAGACATGTTTACTCTTCTTCATTCCTCGTTGGGTGAACTTTAGTGGGAAGCTGTGTGCAGCTGTTAACCAACGATGCCAGGAATTAAAAAGATTGGCAAACGTTGTGTTATTTGCAGCAGTGAACTGTGACGTGGGGCCTTGATGTTGGGGGGGGGGGGGCTTGAGTCCACCTTGTACAGGTTGACTCAAGTGTAGATCCCGTGGATTATAAACACATCTTCATTTTACTTTGACATCATTTTGAACCAACGTTCCCACAGTACAGATCTCGGTGCCGAGCCTCAGTATCAAGTTTCACTGATTCATGCAGAGAGGGGGGGGGAAGGTCACTTTGAAAACAAGAGGGGAACACGAGCGTATCAAGGCTAAACATCCCGATTCCCCCGCTCCGTGTTGTTGCGTCGGCTGCTTTCATCTCCTGCATCTAAAGGCAACAGGAGATCATGGATGTTTAGTGTCTGTGGTGCGACACGTTGGACCAGTGGATTACTACACGTGTGTGGAATCGATCCTCTGCTGCAGGGCGTCAGTCGTCGATTACACCCGGGGTCTCAGACATGTTTACTCTTCTTCATTCCTCGTTGGGTGAACTTTAGTGGGAAGCTGTGTGCAGCTGTTAACCAGCGATGCTAGGAATTAAAAAGATTGGCAAACGTTGTGTTATTTGCAGCAGTGAACTGTGACGTGGGGCCTTGATGTTAGGGGGGGGGGGGGGGGGGGGGGGGGGGGGGTGGAACGACTTTAAAACAGCAACAAATAACATTGGCCTCCTCATAGGTGGATCGATTGGCACTATTTCACAACTTGGAACCAATCTCAATCCACCTTGTACAGGTTGACTCAAGTGTAGATCCCGTGGATTATAAACACATCTTCATTTTACTTTGACATCATTTTGAACCAACGTTCCCACAGTACAGATCTCGGTGCCGAGCCTCAGTATCAAGTTTCACTGATTCATGCAGAGAAAAATAAAAACTTGACTCTTCATTGGACAAAAGAAATTGACATTTTCCAGTTTGGTTCATGTCCCGTGTGCTGACATGGATAAGGTGGGGTTTATAACCTCTGCTGCAGTCAGCCACCAGGGGGTGATCTTCTGGCATCCATCCACTGATGGTATTTTTCTCCCCACTGTCTCTGCTCATTGTTGGATCTGCTGGGTCACTCTCTTGTTTCTTAACGCCACAACCTTAATAGGCTAAATCGACTGAGGTCCTGTTTGCTGTGATTCAGCTTTAGACAAATACAATTTAATTGAATCTATGGTCCTTTCCAGATTTATAGAAAATTCACTTTTTTTTGTTTACTAGTTCCTGGATCTGAAAAAAATTCAAATTAGTTTTCAGCGTTTAATACTGAATTGTGGTTTTAGAGGCTTTTCTACCCTGAGGACAATAAAAAGCTTATGAGGTGAAATTGAATACCTGAAATTTTGCCACGAAAATAAAATCCCACTTCCTCTCAGTCAGAGACACACACACCTTCCACAGGTCGAGTCAAGCTTCTCGTTACCTGCAGGTCTTATGGCAGCTCTGCTGAGCACTGAAGTGACGGGTGGTGAGAGTCACAGCCTCTGAACAACATGTGTGTGTCTGTACGCTGTTGTGTGTGTGTTGGCTGAGGATTTACAATATCAAGTCAAGTACAGGAAATGATGGAATGTTGGAAAACATAAACCTTTGCTTCGAGACCGGGTCGGTCCATCACATCTGTGTGGAAGCAGGATTTCCTCCTGCCAACATGGCTCCACGCCACGAGTGAGCAGCAGTAAAACTACCAACTGTTATATTGGGCTAAATGTGAATGAGCACCGAGGCTGTGCCCTGCAGCAACTATTCTATTCACCTCGGGCAAATGGCTGGAAAGCCACGATAAATCCCCGGTGTAGGTGGAAGTCAAACTGAGCTCATGGACGTGATGAACGCTCTGGACTGAGTTCAAGAAGCAACGGGACCCAGAGCAGGAGCAGGATTATGAACTAGATGCAAACTCTTCAGCTCATTCACTGTCAGCAGTTCACTTTAAACTAAATAGTCATTTGGAAAGGGTGTCTATCAAAATAGTGTCTTTATTAACACAAAAGTGTAGAAAACGCTTTTCATATTTTAAAGTGTTGTGTAGTGTGACTCCAGATAACATTTATTCTTCCTAAATTCATAATTTAATGTAATTAATTAGCCAGTAGTTCTAAATATGTTTATTTGTATAGAGCCCAAAATGAATTATTGCCAAGAAAATTGTCAGGTGGGAAAATGAAACGTTTAAAATATATACATCAGATATCAAATCACTGGACAATATTGACTTAGTGAATAATTTAGATCTGTACCAGACTTTCACTTATCATGAAGTTTTATATTCTCCAAAGTACTGGAAGATATTTAATATAAGATTCAGTCAATTTAATTAAATGACCCCTGGATTTGTTGTGTTCACAGAGTTTACTTGCACACAGTGCGACTCTTCATGATTGTGTTTGTGAGCTTGACTACACAACACCGTTGAGTCACAGCCGTTCAGATTCGGTTTGTTTTCTTTGCACCTGCTGCTGAAACTCTGCGTGATTTTCACGACAGCCCGATTTCCATCTCGTATAATTGCAGCTCGTGTGCTGAAATGATGAGTCGCAGCAACTGATAGATAAAGCCAACTGGTCAGGCTGGGATATTTACCATCGGTAGCCAGATCCCAGTGCATGAGGCGAACCTTCATCTTAACTGGGGGAAATAAATAAATCACAGCAGATGGAGAGAAAGTAAAATATGGAGGCTCCCGTGTTTGCTTGTTTTTCTTCTGTTGACAGCAACAACCGGCTGATTTGAGTGTGTTACGCTTAAACAGTCCTTGTTTACTTTAAACTCCAACCAAAATGTTTTGTATGGAATTCTGACCAAACATCAAAATGTGTCCCTCCACCAAACCTCAGTGGTTTTGAAGATTCTCTTCTGCAAAACGCTGCTGTTTTCGAAAGAAATGGCAAAATACATATTTACACCAGAACAATGTAGGAAATGAGCAAAGGGTCTGTTATGGTTCATTTGTGATGTTTTGTTGTCTGTGATTCCTCGTGGTTACTGAAGTGTCTCTTTTGTATTGTATTGAAGAGAAGTTTGAAAAAAGGAAACAACAGAAAAACAATAATATTAATAATGGAACTGAAAACAAGAAGCATCCAAACCTGCTGACTAACACTCTCTGGATCACACAGTACTACACACTCTATAGAAGATACAGAATCTGTTTGATTTGTGATATTTTCCAACAGCAGCTCTTCAGATTGTGTTGCAGAATAATAAAAGTTAATGATTCACAACATTTTTTTCATTTCTCCACCATCATAAATATCTGTCTGAACCAGCAGGAGCCATTTTACAGTGACAATGATAAATGATTGGTAATCACAAGATAAATGACAAAATATTTGCCTTTTGATTAGTGAGTCACCCAGCGCACACACACTGACAGACACACTGACACACACACACACACAAACACACACACACACACACTGACACACACATCATTTGTTAAATAATAATGAACCTGGCAGCTGAGTTCTGGGTTGAATTTGCTGCTGCTGCTGAAACAAATGAGATTCCCGGCTTGTTCCCAACACGTGAAGTGGCTGAGAGGCCTGATCACTGGGAAACAAGGGAACTCTCGTCCACAGCAGCAAAGATGGAGAGAAGAAATACAATCAGCCTGTTGAAAACGTCTCTCGAGGCTAAAGAGGCTGAACGACTTCCAAACACTGGTTAAACGGCAACATCAGCATCGGAGGAGGAACTGAGACGGACCGATAGTTGAATAAATTGGTTAACGATTTAAAAGTTATGCTCACGGCACAAAGAAGGCACCAAGCAGGGCAGGTAATGACATGTGACATTGGATGTGAGTAAAGAACATGAAGCTGATGGAGACTGTTCCGAAAACTGTCTGAGGTGATTTCAAACCGTTCAAAAGTCCAGCGAACGATTTTAAATGATACACATGTCAATGGTAAACTGGTAAAAAATAACTAATATGAAGTAAAACAGCATTAAAGGTTCAGTGTGTAGAATGTAGTGACATCTAGTGGTGAAGTTTAATGTTGCAGCTGAACTCCCCGCCCCCTTCCAAACAGGAGAGAGAACCTGTGGTAGCTTCAGTTGTCAAAGAAACTCAAAAGGTTTAGTTTGTCCAGTTTGGGCTTCTGTAAAAAAAAGATGGCTGCCTCTGTAGAGAGGACCCACTCATGATTTAAATATAAAGTATTTAGATGTAAAGTATTTAGATATAAAGTATTTAGAGGGGGGGGGGGGTAGTAACAGGCAGTAACTCCGAGCAGGAACAGCAGCTGCCATAGTGATGCTTAGAAAAGTGCTGTGAAAATAAAGATGTTATATTATAGTCATACTATCTTTTATTATTAATGAGCAACTTAACATTCGTTGTTGTTAAACTATGGAAAAAAGCTGCTTCTCTCTAAATGCATTTCTAGTTTAAATTTAATACATTTATCAAGTTGTATCTTTAGTCAGATAGTTACCAGTTTCCAGAATGACCTCAAAGTGCCAACACTATTCGACCCACAACTCAAACACACAAACCAAAGTAAAGTTTTCTTTTGATTTAATGAGAATCAACCTGTATGGCTCCAAAGTAGCATGTCATTAGAATTAATAAAAAGTAGAAACTCTCTATCAGCGTAGACATCTATTGCAACCCAAGTTTAGAAGAAATTAGCATAACTGAGGCCAAGATGATGCATATTCAGGGTTTAACATCTTTTAGTGTGTTTATTTTTAGTGGGTTGTTTTGCAGAGTGACCCAGTTTCGCCTCAGGGATCAACAACGCTCATCATATCGTCCTTCCTCTCTCATTGGCTACGTGTGAAACTCGACTGATATCAGTGTTATCGTGTTATCTCTCAACAGAGCAGAGGATTAATCATGTGATCACTCACAATCTGCATCAGATTGAGGTGGATTACAAACAACCTCATTAATCCAGTGTGATGATCTGTTTGTTCTCTAACTTTACACCGAGGACTCGTGAGGTGTAGAGATCCTGCAGGTGTTTGGATTCTGGTGAAGTGGAGGAATTAAAACGAATTTAAATTCCCAGATTGGTTTTACTTTTAAAATTCATGATCCAGGTCGTGAAGCCAGCGTTTCAAGTTGTGAACGTAGAAATTAATGAACACTGAAATTAATAAACCAACTTTACTTTGACCTGAAACCCAACTTTACCCAAATTTACTTTCTTCTGTCTGAACCTCTGTGAACCAGCATTCAACTTCATGTGAACAGGGTATGAATAATATTGATAATTTATGAGTTTTAAGCAATTTTTAGAACATTACTTGAACATTATAGCAGAAATATAAAAGTTTAAGTCCCACAAATTGGAAAAAGAGCAAAGTCAAGGTGAAATAAAACATTCTACACTTATTCAAATAATCAGTCAAAGTAAAAGGTTAAAAATGTTCAAGGTGAATTCAGACTCCAAGTCCAGAGGAAGTATAACAAAGTGTGTTGAAGAGGAGATGAACTGAGGAAGAGGAGCCAGACGAATGGTGGAGGCAGTCAGGAACAGACCCGGTCAACCTTTGTGCTGATCTGAGACCAGAGGGACGAGCAGAGAGACTTTCACTCCTCAGCTCACTTCTGCTACTTTAAGAGAAACTTCACTGTCTGATATTTATAAGAAAGACTTGAGAGTCGACCCGTCCATGATCCAAGTGTTTGTCGTCTGAACCAAGGAGGCTGCAGTGTGTCGTCATGTTTGTGTTGTGCAGGAAACTAGGGAACAGAATGTGTTGTAACTGAGTGAATGGAAAGAAAATGGTCGAAGGAAGAACACATTCCATTGAGTTGTGAGTTAAACTAAGAGGTTGGATTCAGGAATCTTTTGTGATATAGGGTGTTTTCAACATCTTCTCCATAAATATCAAACATGATGCAGAAATCTTTAACACCTTTTAATTTGAATTAATTAAAAGATTAAACAGATGTCAGGAGGAAACAACTGTGACTTTGTTAGTTCATCAGGAGCTGAACCACAGACTGAATCCCCGTTTCCTCGTCTGGTGAAACAGTTTCCACTCTCTGAAAATCTGACTTTAGAAGACGCACACTCTGGATTTTGTCGAACTCACACCGGAGCCTCTTGTCATGGACTGTGGGTTTCTGTCCCCGTCATGTCGAGTGAAATGTCCCGTGTCCACCAGAGACAATTACAGGACAACCACCCTTTTAATTTACACGTCAGTGCAGTGAGACGAGCGACTTAATGGAACTGTCACTCATCCTCTGATCCTGGAGTCTTCAGGAGACATCGGGATTCTGAGCAGAGGACACGCTTTGAGAAACGTCTCAGATCTTCTGAATGAGGAAGATCCTCCTGGTTTTCAGTGCTGGGGCTCAGATGGTATACCTTCTCTCTCTCTCTCTCTCTCTCTCTCTCTCTCTCTCTCTCTCTCTCTGTGTTCATGAGACATAATTTAGCAGCTAAATTTAGGTGTTAAATCCCCCCTTTCTTTTGCTCTTTCATCTCTCCACCCCCAGACCACTTAATCTCACTCCTTTGCTCTCTCTCTCTCTCTATTCCCCCTCTATGTCTCTCTCTCTCTCTCTTTAGTACCTTTCTATTCCTCCTTTTGCTCTTTCTGTCTCTCTCTTTCTCTCTCTCCAATTCATTTACGCTCTCTACGTCTCTGGTTGATAGTACAATCGACGGTCTTGTGGGTGGAGGTTTCGTTCCTTCTTCTCTCCTCCTCTCTCCTTTTCCTTCCTCTCTCTCTCCTCCTCCTCCTCCTCTTCCTCTCTCCTCCTCCTCCTCTTCCTCTCTCCTCCTCCTCCAGCTCTGGAACCTTCTAACCTGCTGCCACTGGATGCAGCTCTGCACGTTGTTCATCCACCTTCTGCTGCTGCTTTGTTTGCTCTGAATTTGTGTCTCAGCTCATTTTCAACCTGAATAGATTAGTAAAGCATTTGTTAAATATAGAAAAAACTGCGGAACAGATAAATATGGGTAAAAGAAACAACAATGACATTGATTTTTAAAATATATAAGAACAATTGAATGGTCTTAATGTATAATCAGATGTTCAGTACCCTGGATTCAGGGAAAGGAATCGGTGGCATGTATAAAATGGATAAGAACTCACAGTAATAACATTGACACACATGTTGTAATGTGTCCAGACTTTAGCTCCCTGAGTTTTGGACTCATCTGGATTCATCCTGTGATTAAACCCTCAGAATGAACTGTGAGTGGTCACTTGTCTGGATGGACACTCGACAGCACTGACTCACGCTGAGGAGGCTGGAGGATGATTGCTGGCGGCTCGCTGGGAGAACGAGCTGCCAACGCTTCATAACGACTCCGGCCGACTCAGCGGGGCCCAACAACAACATTTGGCAATTTGCTCGCCCTCTGAAATCTGGTGGGTCAAGAGGTCAATTGTCCGGCACTCACCACAGATTGACTCAAGTCCTGCAATCACAGACCCAGTGACTGAGAATTAACCAGACGCCAATAAATCAAAACCTGGGGGGATGATATCACCGGACACATTCAGGGGCTGCGGACAATCTTTTAACTTGTGAAGTTTATAAAACATTTGGGAGCTTTTTAAAAGCACATTTCTTCTGGAGAACACATTTCAGGTGTATAGGCACAATTTAGTTGATTGATGGTTGTCCTGATAGAATCTGACTGGTCTCATTTGATCCATCAGCAGAACTGGCTCCGTGCTTCTTGACAGAAAACATCCAAATGGAGACTTATTGGTTTCACCTCCTTGCTGCAGCTGACAGAGTCAAGTCCTGTGTCCCTGGTGGCTGTTTGTGGAAATGCTACAGTAGAAGTTTATGATGGCTTTTCTCAGTTTGCCTGCTCAGCAACAGCATGTTCGTTTCAATGGTGAAGTTCAAAATGGGAAAAAACGAATAGTCGCCTGAGAAATGTTTATTTTGAACAGTCACAGTGTTGATTTGTCCCATTTGACCATCAACGTTTGTCTGTCTCCCTCTTACAGATGTACACAAACACGGAGACACAGACTCATCTATAGTGTACGCACGAAACACACACACACACACACACACACACACACACACCCGTGACATACATGATGTTTAAACAGACAGTATATAGAGACTCACAGCAATGGAGACGGGAAGCTCTTGATTCCCGGAACGTCTACTTTCAAGAGAAACAACGTCAAACATTATTTTTGCCATTAGCAGCGAGAGAAAAATAAAATCTCTCTCTGTCTCGCTCTGTCTCTCCCTCTTTCCATCTTTGTTGTCTCCTGCCGTCATATTGTCCTTAATGCTATTTTTTTCTTATGATTTGTCAAGTTGTCATTGTGTGTTTTTGTTTGGGTAGTGGCAACTTTTAATGCAACTTTTGGGAGAAGCTAACAAACTGATAATTAGGTAAAGATGTTCATGCATCTATGAAAGAAGTTGCGGTTCAGTGTTAATCTAGAAGATAAATTATCTAAACCTTAATAATTTGCATATGTCGTCTTTGATTCTATCTTTTATATTGTTGTGTTTTGTATATATATATAAATATAGATACGATATAAATGGGTATATATGGTGCAGATATACTATGTTAGACAAAAACTAAGTATAATGCAGAACCTCACAGAAACAAGCAAATAATAATCAATTATCATTTAAAATCAATGTCGACCATGATAGTAGCTGAAATAAATACGTTTTGAGAGGAGATTTAAAAACAGTTCCTCACTTAAACTATTCCAAACTATGTATAATACAAAAGTTTAAACTATGTATAAAGTATAGACCAAGCATCATAAAGTGTATTTCACTGGAGGTGGTTGGAGGCTCCGACTGACAGTGAGTGATTCTAGTGTTGAAATATGAATAAGTTCTGCAGCATGAATTCATAATGAGAAGTCTGTCTGGATTCTGGATGTTAAAACATTCACACAAACCCTCTGGATGATGTACAGACAATACATATTTAACAAACTCGTGTGACAACAATACGTGTGAAAAAATATGAATCAAACAAACCTCTTCAAATTTACTTTATATTGTATAATCAGACTGAATGTTAAAGTGGATTAAAGTGCATTTTTTTTTTTAAATATACGTCATTAATGAATAAGGAATATTTAATACTTTCAGAATTAGCAATGCCCTATATATAAAAGGTGAAATTACTTTTCTTTTCAATCCAGTCACCTTGAACTGATGTGTTAATGTGGAATTGGTGAATAAAGTTTTAGGGTGAAAGTTTTTCCGAAATGGAAGAGAAACTATGAGGGTAAATCTGAGTTGGTGGTTTCACCATGTGCTGTTGAATGTAGTGTAATTACCCCCTGGCTGTTCCTCTCATGTGTTATCCTGCTGTTCCAGTCTGTGTTTCCACCGGGAGTCTCTCTCTCTCTCTCTCTCTCTCTCTCTCTCTCTCTCTCTCTCTCTGGAAACGAGAAGTTTCAAAAGTTCAACTTGAACGTGGCTCCGATGATAATGAGGTGGAGTCAGTCGCCTGGAACGAGTTTCCAAAGACAAAACAGTGATTTGACTTGTTTGTAATTTAAGCAGCTTAAATCAGCTGTAGTCATTTTATCATAAAATGGATTTAACTAACATGTGACGTCCATTAGCTGCTTGGTAAACACGCATTTGATAAATCGGCAAGACCACAATGCAATACTGCAATACTAGTCGTAGAGTCGTGTTTTTGAAACGTTGTTACACGTTGTGTAGTATGAAATGTTTGAGTTTTGACCCTTAGAGGCCACCATATATAGTCAATTTAAACTTTGCCTTAGCGTGGAAAAGAAAACGTTTGATTCTTTGATTTCTAACTTTTATTCAAACCCTCTGAAAAAAATGCATCTGCAGTTTCTGAATGATTTAAATATCGACCGTCCAAGAAAAAACATCTCAACGTCTTTTCATCTGCACCACATCTTTGTCTCCTTGACCTTTAACACCACAACCCACTGCTATTTGAATTGGATATCATCAGATGTCATCATCATAAAAGATGCCGCATATATATTTCTAGTGAACAGTACGTTTTGAAATCCAGTCGACACACTGAGGATTCCACCGACCCGGCTCTTAGACTCTGCTCGGGGGGGAAAGCCGCCTCAGACTCAGAGGGGAAGTAACAGCAGGAAGTTGCAGCGATGGGATGGTGCCCGGGTCTCTGTGGGAGAAAACGCTGCCGCTGCTTTCTTCCCTCCTCGGCGTTAGAGGACATCGGAGTGTGTTTCTTGCATGTTTCTTGCATTTCGCTGCATTGTGGGATGGAAGCAGCAGTGGGTGCTGTTGCCTTCGGTTGCATCAGACGTTTAAACAAAGCACAGAAATGTTTAGAGAACAGAGGAGAAAAGGGGAAGGAGGGAATACGAGGAGGTTGGAGGAAGAAGGGGAAGGCAGGGGAAAGGGATACAAGGAAGTGGGTAAGAAGAAAGGATACAAGAGGCAGGGGGGGAAAGAAGGAAGGAGACGAAGCAGAGGGAGAACTGTTTCAGATGAAAGTGTGAAAATAAAGGAAACGATCTGGGACTGTGAGTAGAAACGGTCAGGGGAGAAAAACTGAGGAAAGGAAAGATGTGAGGGAACAAAGGTCACAGAGGTGAAGAGGTGAAGAGGTGAAGAAATGTCAGACAGGAGGACAACAGAGGACAGAATTCAATAATTGTAATATTCCGAACTGAGCTCAACCCATCACAAAAATAACAGAGATTACATCAGTGTGATGAGAACTTCCTAAAATAACATAAACCATCTTTGAGTAAAATAATATAACATGTTTTTATTTTGGTTTCCTGTCTGCTAACATGGAGGAGGCAGGGTTACTGGTACTGCAGCCAGCCACCAGGGGGTGACAGAGAGGCTTAGCTGATCAAATTAAGTCTGGCATTAACTCGTAAAAAGAATTGAGGGAATTTCATTTTTTGACATTGAGTTTAAGGTTTGAACTTTTGGGGGCGTGTCAGTGACGTTTCTATATTCAACCACTAGAGAGCGCTAAAGCCCCTTTTCTCTCTTTTCTTCTCCAGTCAGCAAATAAAGTGTGAAACCGCTTTAAGATTTCCTCTCCTCCACATCCTCCACTTCCTGCTCGCTCTCTTCCTTTACCATCCATTACCCCCCCCCCCCCCCCCCCCCCCCCCCCCCCCCATTATGTGGTCCCCATTCATAAAACATGGCTGTGAGTTCTGCTAATGCTTCACTTAAGACCCTGAACTTCCTCCTCAGTGACTTCCTGTGGAGCTGCAGGAGCCTTCAGACGTGAACATGACGATCATTTGAGTTTCACCTTGAGGCTCCGGTTCCTCTTGTTGCATCTGCGTCATTCATAGATTCAATTTTAAAATCATGTTTAAAGTCTTATTATAATATCGCTTCCTCTTTATGAGCAAGATTGAGCCAATCAGGGAGAAAATCAGCTTTTTCTATAAACTACACTCAATGTCCGTCACCGGGGCAGGAATATTAAAATAAGACCATTTCATAACCAGTTAAAAACTCCTCATAAGGTCTTTAAACACACAAACCTCCTGAGTTGGTGTAAAGGTAAAGAAAAGACTGAGAGGAATCAAAGTTTGGTGCAGCACCGTGATGTGAGAAATGACATTAAGATGTCACCTTGTTCTCTAGTGAAGAACAATGACAGTTTGAAATCTGAGGTTTCCCTGCAGGTGAAGGAGAAGAGAAATGAACCATTACACTGGTTCCTCCCACTGCCACAGAGTGACTGGTTCCACTGAGTCTGAGACGGAGAGTTGACCTCTGTTGGTCAGTAGGAAGAACTGCAGGAATATTGATATGCATTGAATGATCCAAGCAGGTGGTTGAAATCTGAAATATTATATATAAAATAAATATATATACAAATGTGTTTTAAATCACTTGTGAGAAAAGTCTGCAGATACCTGGTGGTTTTGTGATATAGAGCAAATAAAAACAGTTTTATAAAAATCAGGCATTTCAAGAATTATGTGATTGAAACATAAGAATTAATAAAAAGTAAATACGCTAAGACGATGTCAAGGGAGGAGGCGGGTCTGAATCTGTCAGTGCTGCTCCCTATTGGCTGCTGAGATGTGTTTAGGATTCCAAATATTCAACATTGATGTGATGCTGTTTTACGGTCGAGATATGAAGATGTGGCCTAGATTCTATATGCACACGCACACACACACACACACACACACACACACACACACACAGACACACACACACACAGATGTTCATACACGCAGATAAGCACCGAAGAAACTGATGCAAATCAAGAACGTGTTCTCACAGAGTATAACACACTCCAGGCCGACATGCATGTACACACATCACAGTCATAAATATGCCGCACCCTGATGCATGTATGCAGGGAGACTGAGAGCAAACACACACAGACACACATAATCACAGAGAGAGAAAGATGCACACACACAAACACTAGGTGGGAGAAGAGCTCACCCTTGTGTATATCTAAGTGTGTTTGTGTGTTTCCGATTTCCATTTCTGCCCAAACTGAAGAGGCAGAGCAGGGACGGGAGAACGAGAGGGAGGAAGAGGGGTGACCCCAGATCAGCTGAACGCAAAGAGAGGCAGCGAACAACTATAAGACTTCTCAGGCTCAAAAAACTTTGTGATCTGTTATGGGTGGACTTGAATGTGTGTGTGAGGTAGTGGAACAGAAGTTAAAATGGAACCACACAGTCAATAAGACAACCTCGTGCACACTGGACGGACACAGTGATCAGTATCTATGTTGTGTACTTAACTCAGTGTGTGTGAGGAAGACAAATGTTCTGGAAACATCCGACTCAGAGCAGTTGAGTGCAGACGGATGAGAATCGCCCAACGTGATGAATTGTGTATAACGCTCATGGAAATCAGTTGTGCGTTTGAGGTCGTGGTTATTGGACGATCAGTATTTGGTCTGTGGTTCCTCCTGTCCTTTCCTTCCCTCTTCACTTCCTTCCTTCCTTCCTTCCATCCTTCCTCCCTATAATATCTCACTTACAGTCCCTTCGTGATGATTAATAAACTAAACTGCTGATCCTGAACTTTAACCTTTGCACACGATGCTTTGCTCCTCGAGCATCTCGTGGTAGATATAATAAATATTTCCTACTTGTTCACCTTGAAGCTCTTTTAAAAAGTATTTCTACCTCTGGGGCTCTGTGCTCTGAGGAACCTTCAATCAAACTTTGTAATTCAAAGATAAGTTGAAGTCTTTTCTTTGAGGTTTGCACGTTTGACTTCTTTGGTATTTCTGCTTGAATGGATTTTCTAAGTACCTCCAACTTTGGACTTCACACAAACCTGTGTTTTTTATTATTTTTTATCTGCACATCCAGAAGATTGAACGTGACATTTATGAGTTAACTATGATTCTACTTTTAGGACAGGAAGCTGGTTACCTGCCAGTGGACCTGTTCATTTAACTGCCAGGATTTACCACCATTTGTCTCCCGAGTCCAAGGCCATTTGTCATCCTGTGAAAATCTATATCTTTATTTCCCGCTTGTTGCCGTGAACCCCTCAGATCCTCCACTGGGTCATTGTGGTGGTCGGAGGAACAAGCGCTGGTTTGCCAGATAAGACGCGGCTGAACTGTAGATGAGTCGTTTCTGACGCGGCTGGAACACTTGACCAGAAGTGAGATTGCAGGTGAAGCAGATTGAATTCCCCCGGGGCTGATGGTAATCTGTGAGCCTCGGCAGACATCTCTATTTCCACACTCCACTGAATTATGACTTGTACTGAGCGGCCATATTGGCTTCGTGCTGCACTCTGTGGACTGTGAGGATTTATCAAACAAACTCAGACCGTCGGCTCCTGTGAACAAACAAACTGCTCTGTCACTCCCGAAAGTTTCTATAATACGTCCTGTTCTGAATTACCATTGAGAAGTTTTGGGTTCAAAGTAACTTTTTCTACATTCAAGAAAAGTGCAAAGTGTTTGAGTCCACAAAGCACTTTCAGGAGTTTCAGGGGTAAAGAGCGTGCAGTTCCAGGCCTGCAGGGGGCGCTGTGGCAATAACATGCATCGATACTGCATAGTATAAGTTTGTGTATCGTCAAAATTCAAGCTGCCACTTTTAACAGTGACACGGTGCTGCTTTTTTTGCGTTGTCTTGCTGCAGCACGTGCACTCTGAATCTGTTCACGTGCACGGCCCTGCATCCACCAATTAAGGTAACAAGCCTGGTGTGGCGGTGGTTTCCTGCTCTGCACATCTGCACCGTGAGAGTGTGTGTGTGTGTGTGTGTGTGTGTGTGTGTGTGGGGNGGGGGGGGGGTGATATAGTGAACCAGCGACAGAGCACGCACGTACACACACACACACACACACAATAGCTGCTAATGAGAACCAGAAAGTGATGTCGGTGCAAAGAAACATTGTGTGTGCACCACTTCTTTATATTCCTTCACCCTCCTGCTGCCCTCTCTGTTAACAGCATATCTACAGGTTCTCCTTCGATCAATACAGGAGTGATAGGATCTTAACAACACATCCACCTCAGGGGTTTGGTTCGGTGCTCAAAGCCTCAGAGGTTAATTCATGGCACACAGACTATTTTAAATGATTCTAGAATAATGAATGTGTTATTTCATTTTGTTTTACTCTTCACTGTAATAGGGTTTTGAAAGGTGCTATATCATAGAATGAAGAAGTTTATAGTTCCACTGTAAGAATGGTCTTTCCACAGTTTTACTGAAGCAGTTTTACTTTCTTAAATTAAATAAACTATATTGCAAAAATGTTCTTTGGTTTTCACATTCATCTTCTTCAACCACGTTATTCTTTTTTTAGTTTTTTAAATTCTCAATTTCTTTCCCTTTGTCATCCGAGTCTCACTTTCACTCTCTATCCCCATCAGACAGTATACCAATGTGTGTGTGTGTGTGTGTGTGTGTGTGTGTGTGTGTGTGTGTGTGTGTGTGTGTGTGTGCGTGTGTGTGTGGGCAGACATTTGTGTGGATTTTCTTCTCTGTGTGTCCGTGTCTATGTGTTTGTTGGTGTGTGTTGATGTTCTCTTTGCCGACTATTCTCCAAGGATGTGTGTGCAGCTGATGCACAATCTGTGTGTGTGTGTGTGTGTGTGTGTGTGCGTTTGGATGTGTGCTTGTGTAATTGTGTGTGATGGATAAGACGTAAAAGAGCTAAAAACAAAGGGTGTAACGATGTAATGCCTGTGTGAGAGAAGAAAAGACTTAGAGCTGGATTTCAACTCCTTTTTTTCTGCCCTTTCGATTATTGTATACATGCATATGCATGTATGTGTGTGTGTGTGTGTACAACAAAGCACACGCACAACATGTGTGCGTGTGTGAAATGAAGTGGAGGAGGATGCCCTGCAGTGAGAGTGAGTGGGAATCATGAATATTGATCAGTTGCCCTGCAAAGAAAAGTTGTGTGTCCCTCGAGGTCGAGCAGGAAGCTTCCTCCAGCTCAGGATCCTCTGTCCTGCTCTGCTGTGTTTACTTAGATATCTGGTTGTCCGGTCACAGATACACAACACACACAACACACAAAACACACACAACACACACAACACAATGCAGACACTGTGGTGCGTCACTGAGGCTTGACTGTAAGTTAGAGGAGGACGTTTAAATTATCTTTCTCTTCGCATTACTAAGATAAAACACAGATTGTATATCAAAATGAATGACACGAAGGCCCCCTGGTGGCTGGCTGCAGTATAGTTCATGAGACAATCCTCCTCCATGTTAGTGCATGGCCACAAGTGGATGGTGGTTTGTCTTCTAATGTGGATATGAAGCTCCGTCGGATTTAAGGTGCCGGAATCAATTCATGCACGATGTGGTTTATAATTTATCATCTCAAAATGTTTAATTTAGTTTTATTAATTATTACTGTGACCCGTCAGGTCGGCTGGGATCGGCTCACGCACCCCCACAACCATGTAAATTATTGGATGGATGGATGGATTTATTACTGTGGCAGTTAAAGCCGGATTTTTGCAAAAGCAGTTGATTAATTTAAATGATCTGATCCAGATTCTATGTCAATTTTATGTCCAGACTTTGCATGACTGCATGTTTTGAACAATGAGAGTGACCATCAGGTAGAATCCTTGAGTCTGTAAAAGTGTAGAATCTCTCATGTGACGATAAATACAGTGTAATAGCTGAGTTTGTTTTAAAAGTAGATTTGAAGGACGACTCTAAAGATACAAAACAAGCTGGAAAACAGACGTAGTGAATCTAAATGGAGCGTTGCTATGTGGGTGTGGGTTCATTCAGGGAACTCTCTGACTCTGACTCCTCACATGACGGGCAGAGCTGAGAGGAGCTTCATTGATTTTCTCATATTTTGATGTAAACCATAATAAAAATAAGCAGTTTGGTGCGTCTCATTACCAGTGACGTTCCTCCTCATGCATTCCCTCTCCTTCCTCCCTGCTCCTCCTCCTCCTCCTCCTCCTCCTCCTCCTCCTCCTCCTCAGCCTCTCTTCTGTGGGAGTAATCTCCGTCACCCCTCTCAACACTCTACAGCCGAACCACTTTACTCTGTGCTTCACTTTTACCCCCTCGCCTTCTTCCCTCCGTGATTCTCTCTTCCTCCATCTTTTGTTCCAAAATCGTCTTCTCAGGTTCCCGCCTCCTCCTCCTCGGCTCTCTCTTTTCTCAATTCTCCATTTCACTCTCTCTTCCTTCTCCTGCTTCATTCTGTTCCTTGCTTGATTTTCGACATCCCTCCACCTCCTCCTGTGTCTCCTCACCCCTTCATCTTTCTATTCTTCTTCTACGTCGCTGAGCCCAGGCGTTTGCTGCTTTGATCCCTCTCTCATTTCGCTGTAGCTTACTGCTCAACTTCAGCCGCCCCCCCCCCCACCACCTCAACTCTGTTACCCTGACACTGTGATAGAGAGGGGATGTGGGGGGGGGTTAGTTGTAAGGACTTGGAGCCCTGCAGAAGATGATTTGGAGCGAGAGAGTTTCAAAAAGAGAGAGAAACAGAGCAAGTGAGGAGATTATTGTCGGGGTTGAGAGACAACAAGGGGAGATGGCAGAGAGGAGACAGAGAGGGAGAGAGGGGCGAGAGAGGGAGAGTTACAAACCGGAGAGCGAGGTCGAGATAAGTCTCTTATTTTTACCGTGAGGGAGGAAAATAGATTAGAGGAGCAAAGAGGAAAAGGCTTTTATTTTATCTGATTGTAGGAGGGAAGAGAGGAGGAATCCTCACCTGTCTAAATACCCGCCGGCTGCTGGAGAGGTTCTCAAACTGAACTAGATCTCCTCCAGACATTCAGACATGGAATGGAGTGAGTGTTCATGATGATTTCTAATGTGACGGATGGAAAACTAAAAGAAAAAGAGCCACACTATTTGAAATGGGGAAGAAAATGAGATTCCAGAGCTTCTCCCCATGTGCCATGCAAACTCTGAAATGCTCATCTTATTACATGTTCCTTCCGTGTCCTGTGTAACCATCAAAAAACATTCTCCTTCTTCATCTGCTGCTTTGTTCCCAGTTTAGCGAACACACTGGTGCCTCCTCCCTGTCCCACTCATTTCTCTGACAGTTTGCAGTGCACCACTCAGGGACTTATCGTGCACCACATGTTCCCATAATTGTCAGTGAGCACTCGTGCACTCAGCCACTGGGAGTGAGTTAGTATGGAAATCAGAGCGTAACACTCAGCAGTCTCTGAGAGGAGGAAACCTGACGGAGCAGTTGTCAGTTAAAGGTTTTCACCTGAACGTGGTGAAGGAGGTTCCGTTTGTTTGTCAACAAGATTAAACAAAAACTAAAAAAAACATGATGTGTTCTGTGTCAGGGAAGGACATTATTTTTCACTTTCTTTAACTTCTCTCAGTGTTTTTCAACATTTTCACTTATTCACCTGCAGGTAATGATTTGATGGATCCTGATGAGAAGATATTGAGAATAACTGAGTGCATAAAAAAGATAAACAGGCCGCAGGTAGAGTTTAGGGTTCATCCTCTGTGGACCATGAATGTCCACAAAACTCCAATTCAGTTGCCTAGATATATCTGTACAAAGAAGATAAGAAACTTCTCCAGCTTTTGACAATATAAGATTAACTCTCTTTAAATGGGAGAAATAAAGAGTGTAAATGGCAAAGTCAAAGACGCTTGTGAAATCCACACAAAATAACTTTTTAAAGGAAGACGTAGGAGATAGAGGACAAAGCAAATCGGATAAAAACAAAGGTGAGAGAAAAGAGAAAAATAAATCACAACCGAGGAAAAGGAAGGATAAGGTAGAGAGACGGGATAGAGCGGAAGATAAGGAGAGGAAGGAAAGCATAAGGAGACTGAAACCAGGCAGCAGAGAAGAAGGATATGAGTGAGTAAGAGAGAGAGAGAGAGAGAGAGAGAGGGGGGGGGGGCGGGGAGGGCAGAGAGA
>CM028873.1:31049412-31069177 GCA_016801935.1 Platichthys stellatus | reverse complement strand
GAGAGAGGGAGGGGGGAGAGACAGAGAGAGGGAGAGAGAGAGAGAGAGAGAGAGAGAGAGAGAGAGAGAGAGAGAGAGAGAGGGTGTAGGCTGTGTAATCACCTCTCACTGCCAGAGAGAACGACTCGCTTGCTCTCTCTCTCTCTCTCATTCTCTCTCTACCATGTGACCGGCCAACGCTCCAGCATCAACAACTCTCTCTCTCTCTCTTTCACTCTCTCTCTCTCTCTCTCTCTCTCTCTCTCTCTCTCTCCATCCATCCTTCGCTTGGCTCACACTATGTCCGACTGAGGAGGAGGAAGAAGAAGAAGAAGAAGGAGGGACAGAAAGAACAGGAAGAAGAACAGAAAAGACAGAAGGGATGTTCTCTGTTTCGGTTAAGTGCCGCTTAGGGGTCATCAGACGCCGAATCAAGGGTACAGTGTGTGTGTGTGTGTGTCTGTGTGTGTGTGTGTGTGTCGCTGTAATGATTGTTTGATCGTTTCTTTGATCTGCGTAATCTTGAATGCATTTGTGTGTGTAAGTGTGCGCACGGTTTGTATCAGTGTGTATGTGGGAATCAAGTGTGTGTTACAGCAATATGCGTTTGTGCGAGAGTCCCTGCAAGTGTGTGTCTACAATAAATGTGTACGTGTGTCTTCATCCTCCTCCTTTTCTCCTCCTTCTCTTTTTTCTCTTCATTTTTCCACTTTCTCCGACACTGAGTCGGTGTTTGTCCTCGTGAAGCTGCTCAGATTCTGAATGAGTTTTGAGTCGAGGCTGAAATAAGATTTTCATTCTCCTGTCTGCGATTTAAATTAGATTTCATGACGTGAGTAAATAAAGCTTCCTGCCGGCTGTCAGGTGAGATTGAAGAGAAACTTCTCTTCCTGTTTGAGTTGGCTGATTTCAAATCAACAGGTGATTTGTGGATGAATGTGGATCAATGTGATCTCCATGTGCGTTTCTTTAGAAGACGTCTCATTTTGAACTTGTGGATTTGTGAAGGAGTTCTGGTTCAGGAGTGTTTGGACCAGGAGCAGCTTGTTGGATTCGTATTGACTGGGTGAGGGTTGATAAGACCTGTTCATCATCAAGTGAATTAAACCTTCCTGACTTTTCTTTATATTATCAGAAATAACTTTGTTTCCACGTGGAGCTCATCGACATTATGTTCTTTATGTGTGACTAGTGTTGATATATTGATAACATTATATGTGGCTGGGTTTTGCATGTGTTTAATGCTTAATGCTGCATTTCCTGTTATTTTAAGTGGGAAATAACTTCATGAAAATTAAAATAAGATGTTATCTTGCCCCTCCTACCGAGGAACACTGTGTGGACTATGTGTGCGTGCGTGTGTGTGTGTGTACTTGCTGTTATTAATTTGTGTTCAATCATTTTTTACTTTATTTGTGGAAATCATATCCTTTTTGCCAGCAATAAATAAAGTAATCTAAAAATAAAACAAATCCTGAAAAGTCAGCTTCTTCAGTCAGTGCACGTTCATGTGCTTTTTTTCCAGCAATAAATAAAGTAATCTAAAAATAAAACAAATCCTGAAAAGTCAGCTTCTTCAGTCAGTGCACGTTCATGTGCTTTTTTTCTTTTTGGGGGGGGAGGGGGGGTGCCGAGAGGACCAATGGGAGGGCTGGGATGTATTGGTTGCATATTTTTAAAGTGTAGCATGCTGTTACTTTTCCAGGAAAACCAACCCCAGCTTTTCCAGCATAAACATTGAAATACAGTCTTCACCAGTAGCTGTGCAAACTGTTGCGTGTGAGTGTGTGTCTGTGTTGTGTTACATAAACTTTCATGACCGGAATATATTAAGCTCATGAATCTTGTTTTATTCAACAAATTGGCTCAATTTAGTGAAATAAAGCTGCAGCGTGTGTTGATCATTTATCAGCAGGGAACAGAATTATCCATCTGAAAGGCAAACGAGGAAACAAGCAGAGATTTTGCTCTCAAGTCACTGGGACAGCGCGAAGCAGCTGTGACGAAGATGTTAACGTTAATGTTGATCACGTTAAAGAAGTTTCAAAATACTAAGAAATGAAAGTGGAAATAAATAAATACGTGAGAAGTTACAAAAAAATAAACCAAACTATCACATCAACATTATTTCTTATTAAAAATGGATGAAAATGAACTTCACAGCAGAAAAACAAAACTCAAAGCTCGTATTGTTTAATATTTAATGTTTGAAACTTTCCTGAAGGACAGAGACAAACTTCTTTGTTTCTCATCTCAGGATTTGAAGCAGGAACTTTTGTTTAGCTTGTAAAAAGGAAAACAGACGTTAATCTTCAGTCGTTTGTTCAATTCTTTAATCTGGTTTCAGATGTTTCTGAAGAAAGTTTTCTCACTCGTCACTTTCTCTGTGGAGTTCATCGTCTTTGTCTCTCAAGTCTAACATTAAGCTTGTGTCTCGTGTTTCTTCTTCTGTGGTTTTAATCCTTTCAGTCGTAGGTTTTGATGGATTTGTCTTTACTAGACGATGCTGCTGGTTCACATGTGATCAGATCCTCAAAGATTGAAACAACTTGATCTTCCTCCTGATCCTCTCACACTGTGTGAATCTACCACACAATCTGTTTGTGGTGCAGAACACAGAGTTGTGTTCATTCTACCTGCGTCTCAGCACCACAGCAGGGGGCGCCTGCATGTGGGTTATCAGTGTGTCAGGTTTCTTATATGACATAGTTTAGTGTGTGTGTACGTATGTGTGTGTGTGCGTGTGTGTGGGGGGAACTGAAAGTGAGATGCATGCTGGGTTGCCAGTGGAGCTTGAGGCAAGTTTTGTGTGTTTGTGCGTGTATGTGTGTGTTGAAGATTGATTTCAAAATCTCGTTCTCCGTCTCCGACTTCTATTATAAATGAGGCCACTGTTTACTGTTCACAGTATTTGGCGTGTTTGTGTTGCATGTGTTCCCAGTAGTGTGGGCAGGTGACACGAGTGTGTGTGTATCCATATGGTCCGAGTGTAATGTGTGTAGTTCTGTGCTTTGGTATTTTTCTGCACTGAGTCCATATGAGAGAGAAAAATGTGTCATTTAACACTGTTGACAGTCTGTCAGGCTGTGTGTGTGTGTCTGTGTGTGTGTGTATGTGTGTGTGTGTGTGTGTGTGTGTGTGTGTGAATGATGTGTAGTCTCAAAGGATAGAGAGTGTGTACCAGAGGACTCGGCTGGAAGCTGCAGCAGAATAAATATGTTCAGCAAAGTTTCCTTGAAGCAGCTCCCACCACAGCTACAAGATGCAACTGACGAGTTCCTCAAGTCTCAACACACCACAGGACCTGAGTGACAAACAACTGACGCACTGTGTCTGTGGTCAACCAGGGAGCGGTGGTTAGGGGCATTTTGTATATTTTTGTCAGAGCGTTGCTAACAGTTTCCCTTTGTTTCCAGTCTTTGTGCTAAGCTACGTTAGCCTGCTGCTGGTGTTTGTGTTTATTTGATGGAAGAGCTGAGCCTGTATTGATCCCAATGATACTATTACACTTGCACACTTCAAGAATTTAACGTTGATTATTGTTCACATATAAAATACGTTACTTTTCGGCATTAAAATGTTATAAATGTTGTTGAGATGAGGTCTTAAATGATCTTAGATGTTTCTGGAAATTTTATTAAACCTCGTCAGGCGACAGCGTCATATTTCCTTTACACACGTGTACGAGTCAAGGTCGACTGTGTTGGTAAGAAATGACTGTTACATGTTTGTAGACACATTTGCATGATGCAGTTTTTACTAACCTGGGCTGCAGGAAGCTGTTGTTCTCTAAACGCATTGCTCTCCTCTCACAGGGAGGGCGTGGGGGAACAGGAAGGAGGCCGCTGCCTCAGCAAACATTTCCTGGTTGAGATCGACCTTTAAAAATGAAGCTGAGGTTTGAATGGACTCGTGTGCGTGAGCAGGATTCCTCACTTAGTAGTAGAGTCAGAATCAATGGAGCCGAGGTGCTGCTGCGTGCGTTCGATAAGAGGTTTACACGGTTCAGCTGCTGAAGCTCGTCACTATAGAATCTCTACCTTGAAGCTGAATGAATGTGCTGCTCTGCTTTCTTATTCACCTCACTTCTCTCTCTTCTGTGATGACAGAGGGATTTGGGGTAGATAAATAAATGGAAATGGAAATATTTGCTCTATCGGCGGCTGCAGAGTCTCATTTATCTGCTGGCGGCAAAAACTGAAAGAAAAAAGTAGTGGGAATGAATTTTGTATCATCACCTCATGATTCAGTCATTGTGAAGATTTTTGATGTTTGAAAGACATAATTAACCCAGAACTGTGCAGCACAGTGTGACATCAAACATCAGCTGAGGATCCATATGTCTCATATTTCTCAGTTATGGGTTAAACTGGGTAAACTGGAGAAGATATTTTTCTTATTGTTGTGCCATTCTTTAATGTAAATATCATAGTCTTTGTATTTATTGCTTTGTAAAGAAATTATGCTGGAGTTCTTCACAGATGCGTGTGTGTGTGTGTGTGTGTGTTTGTGTGTGTGTGTGGTGACAGTCTCAGGATCCTGCTGTGCTCCAGTCCCCCAGAGGGAGAATAGAAACAGAATGGTGAGTCAAAGAGGTGTTTTATTGGGCTGGTTACACGTCCTTAGCTTCCCTGGGGAAGTGATCCACTGTGTCTGACTGCAGTCCTCCCTCTGAGCCCTCGTCTGATTGGATAAAAATACTCTACTGGTGATGACTGAGAGGTCAGCAGTGTCTCCAGGTCTGTGATCTGATTGGCTGAAGCTCCGGGACTGAAGGATAGTTTCTCTGTCATAACGTGACTGGGTTCTGCGGCGCTGTCCATGGTGCTGATCTCTGGCCTTCACACGCTCTCCGTGGTGCTGAACATGTTAGATACACACTTCCTCGTGTGTAGGAGTGAAACACCTCAAACTCACTGTTCCCAGCACTTTGTTATGACAAGTAACGATATACATTGTGTCAAGGCACTTTACATAGAAGGTCGAGACCTTAAAGATTATAGAGAAACCATCTGTTCCCACACTGAGCAGCACTTTGCCGACTGCGGAGAGAAAGAACATTCCCTCATTAACTTGAAGAAACATCTAGAACCAGAGTCAGTGTGAAGACATCTGCCTCCTCCGGATGGGGTGAGCGGAGAAAAAATGGGTAAGACAGGAGAGAAGAGAGAGAGAGAGAGGGGAGAGAGAGACAGACCAGGAACAGTTGTGTTCCATCATGTTTCAGCTCTGACAGACCAGTTGTCATAATGAAAACAATAGGAGAGATGATATTAATGACAGCAGCAACAATTCATATAATAAGAATAATAAGAATAAATCAAGTTTTTTGTAGTGGTTCCTCATTGTTCCAGGGTTATGGGGAGAGGTGGATTCACCCTTTTAAGCCGTATAAGCCAAATTGTGAAAATATGAAACACGGATGCAAACCTTGACTGGGCCACCGTTTGATTCCCTGTGGCTTCCTCGCCTCATTTTACTCCCCTCTCACAAAAACATAATTTTTAAACTCATAAGAACAGAAGATCAAACTGATCATGCGCGTTGATCTTTGTCTCTCTGGTGGAAAAGCAAGTGGTAGCGGATAAATGGCAGCGGTGGCCTCGTTTTCATCGTTACAAAAAGGTCACAGGTTAAAGTCCCCTCGAGTGTCTTGTGTCCCTCCACATTAAACTTGTCCTCGTCCTCCTCAGTAGCCCTCCTCCACAGCAGTATAGTTGCTAGGCTACTTGTAATTTGTAGTTGTATTACAACTCGAGTGCAAAGACAGGATGAGGGATAATATTTCAGAATAGTTATTTTCTTCCTGCTGAGCCTGGCTAAAGGCATTTTAGCGCCTCACTGTAATAAAAATACAATAGTTCATTGATCCCTGTAGGGAGGTGCTCTTTATATATGCCTGCCTGAAGTTAGAGCTCAGGATGTGAAACAGAACAGCACCTCTGCTGCTGCCAGTGATTCATCCTCCTCCTGTTCTGCAGTTCAGCTGCAGTCAGGTTACTGTAAGCATTTTAAAAACACAAGTCAAAATGTATACTATGCTATGTAGAGTAGAATGAATGAAAGAGAAGGATCTACAAGGAGGAATCACATTCCTGTTTCCTGACTCCTTCATGACCACCAGGGCCTGTGATTCTCAACCTATACTCATTCAATGCCTGTGAATTCAGCTTCTGTGGAAATCTGATTTATTTATGAAAAGCCGGCTGCTACAGTAGGAACGTGATGCTTCACACTCTGGGATGCAAACACGGCCCATTGCACTCTGCTGTGTTTCAGCCGACACGCGTGTATTAGCAGAAGTGGCGACAGATTGGCCTCTCGCTTAAAGTGACCCAAACAACAGCTGACAGAAAGTCCTGCAGGCGAGCGAGGGAAGACTCTGTCTCCTCCCTCGTCCTGGTCACAGTGTCCCTCTGCGGGGGAGCATCAGAGAGCAGGAGCATCAAAGGTCGGAGGTAATTTCTCCTTGAAGATCCGGTCACAATCGCAGAACATGGAAGCTGCCACTGTCAAGCCCCGGCTCTATCAGAGGGTTTAGCACCAGGGATGAGAGGAAGCAGCAGGAGCAGCATCAAAGCCCCGAGAACCTGATAAGGAACCAAGCGGGACGCCCTGTTCCTCTCTCGCTCTCTCTCTCTCTCTGTTCCACCCTGTGTCTCTCTCTCAAAGCCAGGGACACACATACCTTATACCTGGGGGGATGGACGTGCACATACCTTCAGTATACGTAAGCCACTTAGACAAGATGTCACAGGCAGTCCACAGTGCACATTCAAGGAACCTGGACCTTTTGCCCAGTCCTCAGATCAGCCAGGATTCAAAGCGGCTGAAAGATGTTTGACAGTTTAGAGAAATCGATTCTGTTTCTCTCCAGATTTCAGCTGATTAGAATTAAAACTCATTCCAAATGAAACATTGGAAGTCTTATTCAGTTATTTGTGAAAAGTTACAGCCGACAGTTTCATCCACGTAATTTCATTTGGGATCGTTTTGTGATCGTTGCTGTTTGTACGTTTCCTCTAATCTCAAGTCTCTGTGGATAAAAAGTTTAGCTCTTTGAAATCACTTGAGACTGACTATACACTGGAACCTTTGTCCCAGCACCAGGAAGTTGAATTGTTCTGTTCCATTAATTATTACACACTTTGAATGTACCAGCCTGTTCCGATGAGCAGAACTGGTATCTAACGTAACCACTGGTGAAATCACGTGAAATTCAAATTAATATTTTTCAAAGGGAGGGTTTCAGGGGTGTCTCTACACGTTCTCCATATGATGGAATTCCCTGAAGTAGATTCCAGAATGTATGAAATCACTGTAGATGCAAAAAGATATGATTTTAATTTACGGGATGAAACCCCAGAACCTGCTTGAGATCCGGAGCTGATTGTGGGTCAGCGTGTGTGTGAACGTTTAATGAGGTTACACAACCCAGTGCTGGACCGTGTGCACTGTCGGTTTCTCTTTGGGGATCCGACTAACTCAGTGTGATTGGAGCGTTTCCAGTCCAAATTCATGAAGTGACCTGATTGGCTGGATTTCAGTCGCTCGGTGGAACATCTGCGCTGGAATCCGTCCAACTGGAGTCAGAGGGAAAGAGCTGGAAGAAGAAGAAGAAGAAGAAGAAGAAGAAGAAGAAGAAGAAGAAGAAGAAGAAGAAGAAGAAGAAGAAGAAGAAGAAGAAGAAGAAGAAGAAGAAGAAGAAGAAGAAGAAGAGGTTTTATTTCAAAGCAACTTTTCATGTTTAGGTTAATTACTATTGATCATAAGAAGATCACAAGATCATAATTAAACACGTAACGTTTGAAAGAAAATCATGAAAATATGAACCTTTGATTCGAGCTTTGAAAGATTCATCAATGGATCAGAATCTAAGTTCACATGTAGAAAGAGCATTTGGGACATTTCCCCAAAACTAAGAGTGTTTACTCATTTCAGTGATATGAGCCTGACTACATGTGATAAATACACAAATAGAAATTGATTAATCATCCCATTTATTTTCTAACTTTCTGTGACACAGTGTGATTCTCTCCTGATATCAACGTGATGTTCAGGAGAAGTAATAAACGACCCACAATCCTCTGGGGTTGCAGTGACATTTCTGATTCCTGTTACCATGGACATGTTCAGCACGACCCTGAAAGTCATGTCAGCCGTGATTGGATTCACTTTGTACGATATGAAAAACACGACACAAGACATGAGCTTAATACATAACAACACTAGCAACAAGGTTAAATTAAGGTGTGAGCTGGGGGTGGATGGAAAGGAATCATTTGCAATGAATTTAATTATATACACAGTTTCGTACCTTTTCTGTTTTTCTGTTTTTATAATGTTTTGCTCAGACTCAAACATTTAATGGTCTCGATTCATCTCGCAGCTGATCGACCAGAATCAGGCGTAAAACTATTTTTTGCATTTTCTAAAACATAAATGCAGAAAAACAGATAAACTTCTGGTTCCAGAGCAACTTGAAAACTTCCCAGTTACACTGTTTTCACACAAAGATCAAGTTATATAAGTTTCAATACATGTAGAATTTGCTCTGAACACATTTTCTTTCAGCTTTAATGTTGAACAAACTGCTCACGACTGATTTGTTTTGTTATTTTTTTCGGGCCGACTCGACTACAGGCAGTAAATCAGATGACCTTTGACCTCATTCCCTCCCACACATGAAGAAACTTTCCTAGTTACATTATAAGCAGTTTAATATAATGCTGCTAACAGACGTTATATGATGAGGTCGTGTTTTCACCATCACAGGACATTAGAGAGACGTTTCTGCTTTCAAGGATCTTTCATCCCTTCTCCTCTGATGCACGACGGATTCCTGACACGTCACCGCACACTCGTGTTTATTCTCTTTTCACTTGTGTGCCCTTGATGACAGAACCCTGTGGATCCTACAGGTCACATGCTCCAAGGATTCCTGCTTCAGAGTTTATTGTGTTTATTGAGTCCTGTTCTTCATCCCGAGGAGACGGGGACAGGGACACAGACGGAGAATCAGAGACACTCTCTAATGAAACAAGATGTTTGACTCGATGCCGCAGCATCATTTGCCACCAGCTAACAAAAAATGGGCAGAAAACGCCTTTGATGAATATTTTATTTTGGTAATTTCTCCTCCTTGTCCCCAGAGAACCTTTCATTTATGTTCAAAGCAGTTTCAGGTATTTCTGTCGTCCCTTTCTTTCTCCGCTAAGTGAATTCTAATCCACGCTGACCTTCTCAGACTCCTCCCGTTCAGCGAACCCCCCCCGAGGCTCAGAGCGAGGCCACTTAATGGTCAGACTGTGACAAACCTAAGTCTCGCACTCGAACAGAGAGTCCCCCCCCGGAACACATTAACATGGAGGTTAAATGAAGTGAGACACCGGGTGCGATGCGATGGAGATGCACAGTGTGGTGGGAATTCGCCTCCGGGCTCTTGTACTCGCTCCATTTCTCTGACCCATAGATTCACAGAGATAAAGACTTTGTTGATCTTTATTTATTCTTCTGTCAAATTCACGCATCTTGTTTCTACATCTGGGAAGAAAATCAGTTGTGTGAAAACCGTCCATTCTTCTTCTTCTTCTTCTTTGTGCCGTTCCTCCAAAGTCTCAAAACATTCTATCAGCTGTCATCCTGAACCCGAGGCTGAGTCAGGCGGCGCTGACGAGGCACAAAAGTTCACTTTTTCTTTCTCCGTCACTTTTGCTCTGACTTCCTTCTCCTCTGCACCAGCCCAGACTTCACAACTAGTGTGTGTCTGCTGTGTGTAGATGAGTGTGTTGCTCTGTGGATGGAGTCACAGTGATGGTGGAGGAGCGATTGAGGTGTTGGTGACGGGTGATTTGTGATCCGGCTCCTCTGCAGGTAAATGAAGGATTTGGTTGTTTGGTCAAACCTGAGTCTGAATGTGAAATCTAAAAGTCCTGCTCTGGAACTGAAAGGACTTTGAATAAATTGATGATGTCATAGTTTACTTCAAGCACATGCACCCACTCCTGCTTTCTGTTGATGGATCGCAGGCTTTATCGCCACCTACTGGCCCGGCATGCGTGTTTGAGTGTTTTTAGTCTTTTGTGTTTTCTCATCTTGATTAAGATATTTTTGTAAAACAAATATTTTTTTTAAACAGCTGGGAACAGCAGTGGTGTTAGAAAGGCCTTAAAGGGAGAAATCAACAGATTTGAAGGTGAAACAAAATATTTACACATTTTTCTTCAGCTCCAAACATGATAAATGTTGGATTTAGGCATAAAAAGACGTTTTGTGATTGTTCCTGTAAAACTTTCCATTTATTATTAATGTAAAAGTATATTTTCTTTACTAAAACCAATATGTGGAAGCTCTCGGACCCCAGCAAGTGGCCTTTTACCTTGATAAGCTCTCATGCGTTGAACCTCTAACCCTCCAAAGCTTTGTTCTACACACGGAGCTGCACAGGAAACACAGGGTTGTGTTTTGCGAAGCGGAGCCCGCAGGGTGTATTGTGTAGTTGCTCGGTCGGATTAGAGTTATGAGTCTAATAAAGCAGCTCCTGCATCACATTTAATATCTGCTTGCTCTCGGATTCCAGAGGATTTCATCCGTGAGCTGCAACTCATCTCTGCAGCGGCTCCGTAGGATTGTAAACTATTAATTTGTTTCTTCACGTGTTTATGGAGCAAAACGAGAGTTTGTGGGCACGAGGAACTCGGTGATAATCAAAGAGCCTCTTGTTAAAGCTTCAGAGCAGCCGACCTGTTCACAGTCATTTATCTATGTGAGATATTTAAGAGTAAAACAAATGATGCACGATCACTGGGCCATAGAGAGAAAGCCTCTGGTTGAGAGGGTTTCTACTTATCTGGAGAAATTAACTGTCAGCTGAAGGAGATTCAAAAACCACACTGTTGAAATATACTCAGGTAACAGAAGCCACCACCTTGTTCTAAATAATCCAGAGCTGAAGTCTGTGCAGCTGTGATGTAGTTTAGAGCCGTGGTCTCCAGGTCCTCCCGTCACACACACCCGACCAATCAAGAGCAAGTCTCAGCTGTCAGTCAAGACATCTAAGTCTGTTGTGTGTCATCAAATAACAAATTAAAACCAAATACATCGATTAGAGACAAAAAAGGTGTCTAAGGAAAGTTTATGTAAATGTCTTCTTTGACTTTCTGGTTTGGTCCATGTCCCGTCCACTAACATGGCCAACCACCAGGGGGCGAGTCAGAGTCACGATTCAAAAGTGAAACAACTTTCAGGGTAGCAAGTTGTGTGACTCTCACACTGAACTGAAGCATGTGTTGCTGCAGATTGTCGACTTCAGTGGTTTCAACACTCAGAGGAGGTTCGTGCTCTGATGCAGAATTCAAACGTGAATTATTATTAAGTCTTGGATTCTAATTGTTTGAACCCCCCCCCTCCCAGGCTCATTGCATTTGTCACAGCTCGGCGTGATTCCGTCCTCCGGCCTTTTCACACAACGTGTTCCTGTCGGCGCTCGGAGCCTCGGGGGGGGGGTGGGGGCCGGGGGGGGGGGGGGGGGGGTTCCACCGCTGAGCTGCTGCTTCCAACGTTTCTGTACGAGCGCTGATAATAAAAATAATATAATAAGGGCAGGAGGAGAGTTAATGGCCACACTGTTCATTTCCTCGGTCTCTATTGAGTGTGACTTTTTCCCATTGAGCTTTTTTTCCTTACAATTAACCAATTAAGTTGTCATTGAGTCATAGAGACTGATATAACAGTTCAGGGCCTCAATATGCACATTATGAATAATTGAGTCACAGCGTTGGTCAGCTGTGAGTCAGAAATGATGAAGCCTGATATAAAATTCAGTTTAGTCTGAAAACAAAGTTCTGTGTGGAAGTTTTTCTTCCTTTTTATGCATATTTCACAGTTTCTACTATAATCAACATTATAATACTAATAGATAATATTCTTATATTAATCTAGGAACTATCGGGTTTGGGTTTCACTCCCTTCCCATAGTTTCCTAGTGAGCTGAAAAATAACTCAAATACACATTTTAAATAATCATAAAATGTCGTCTTGTGAGTTTTCTTCTTGATGTGGACTCAACTTTAATGGAATAACGTAATTTAAATTGTGTATTCTTTCTTTTTCCTAATGAATCATCAATCCAGATATCGTCGCTCTGCTCCATTTCCATCTCATGTTGCTGGTTATGGAGTCTTGTTATGGTTTTATGCTCTCGGCCCAGTCAACCACTGTCGACATGTTTGATGCCCTCAGAAGATATTCTGTCATCAGATAGAAGCCGATGCCTCAGAGATTCATTCACGACTTATTCAACAGACCAACACAACTGACACAGAACAGCAGAAATGTGTCATGTTACTTAAAGGTCCAATGTCTAGAATCTACTGACATCTAGTGGTGAAGTGGCATGCTGCAGCTGAACACCCCTCACCTTCGGAGGTAAAGTGGGTCGTCCACTAATCAGCGGTTTGATCCCCGGCTCCAAATCGCCCCTGCCGGCTGTGTGTAGGCTGTGTATGAATTGTGTGTGTAGTTAGGAGTGTGTGATTAGTACTGCTAAGTGCTTTGAGTACTCCATAACAAAAGAGTTTAATAAATACTGTCCGTTCGTCATTTTAAATGCTGAGTTCTGCATTTTAAAGAACCTCATTGCTAAAAGTCAAATGAAAGCTGAACTCATAAAGTTATAACCACATCACAGTCTTTGAATTGACAGCGGTTTTATTTAATGAATCAGAGCTGATGAGATTACACAGAGTTTGATTAACGTGACTCTTCTTCCACTGGGACTCGTCCTGATCTCTGAACTTCACTTAATTTGGTTTTCGTGTTGAGCTCATTCGATTCCGACGCTCGTGTCACCGAGCCGCTCGGCCCCTTCAGCCGCGTCGCAGGATGAAATCATTTAGTCTCGCGGGGGGGACGCAGCCCTGATGAAGACGCACACTAACCTTGTCATGTAGCAGCTCCACAGAGGCTTTTTATATTTTATTAACTGGAACACGGATCAAACTGTCAACAAAGACCACAGCCTTTGAATTTAGAAATTTTTTAAAGTTTAACAAGTGGTCAAAGGTTTCTTGATTAATGGAAAATACATTTTACAAACTTGAAAAGTAAGACCACATGATAACTGGTGTTTTTTACTATTATTATTAATATTTTTCATTTTGTTCTTATCACCTCTGCCAAGGACGTCCTGATTTAATTTCTGTTTTTAACAAGGTTACACTACTGAACCGACTTTCCTGAAACTTGGTGGACGGGTGGGATATTAGAACATAAGTACTTTTGAGGTGGATCCACATTTTGTAACTTTATTTAACTTTGTGAGAAAAGGTGTATTTGACATTTTCCTGAATTTCTCATTAAATAATTTAGAGATCTATGATGAAGATATGCAGAAACAAATATAAACAGGTAAAAGTTAATTAAAATCTGAGATAAGATGAGCTCATTTGATTTGTTCATTTATTTTGAACATTTTGTTAAAAAAACATAAAATATATATATCTCGAAAAAAGCAAAGAAAGAATATAACTTATAATTATGATAAGATAAGATTAGACGTTATTATTCCCAGAGGAAGTTCCTGTGCCCTCAGTTTAAACCTCCTCCTCTAACTTTCACTGACTCAGGGTGAAGTTTGTTCTCACTGCCCGAGAATAAATACATAGCCCCGAGCTGTTCTCTGAGCCACTCTCTCTCTCTCTCTCTCTCTCTCTCTCTCTCTCTCTCTCTCTCTCTCTCTCTCTCTCTCTCTCTCTCTCTCTCTCTCTCTCTCTCCCTCACACTGCTGACACCTTCATAACTGGGGATATTACCTTCAGCAAGAAATCGAGGAGGGTCGGGGGCAGATATTAATATGCCAGCAGCTTGACTCAGCTGTTTCTAGCTGTGTGGTTGTATTAAGCAGATGTTTCTATATCCTTAAAGCCACATGTGATTTCCCAGGCTAAAGTTACACTGTGTTAGATCGATGACACTGAGTGGATGATACAAATAAAGAAGCAATGGAATAGCTGTGGTTATTTCTGATGCTGTTCTGATTGTAATGACAAACACACGTCATTGAATGAGTGTTACACCGACTCAACTGCATGCAGAGTTTGTGTGTGTCCACTGAAACCACATGATTGTGTTGAGTCATCACTCATTCACTCTTTCTAACAGACTGGTAGAAGCCTGTTTGACAGAGGAGCTCCTGTGAATGTCCTGCAGCAAAGTGAAGCCCTGGACGAGACCACAAAGTCTGTGACCTTAAAAAGACGATGTGGTTAAACTGTGAGAGGAGGACACACACTGCTCTCATATTGTTCCAGAGAAATAGTGGAGTTCTCTGCAGGGTTTTTTGTTCTCTAGCATTGATTAACTACTAAACCCAACATCCTTCCACACACAGATATCTGATTTGAAATGTGAAGGATTTGTGAGCAGAGTCACCTCCGGACGTGCAGGACGTTTCTAATACGTCAAGTAGCTCCTGTGATACACTGAAACTTTCTAAATCCAGACTTTAGTGTATTCCTTAAGAGCTAATATGATGAATTACATCCTAATTCCTAAATTATTACACATTTTTCTTTTACTGCCTTGAGATATTAGATGTTCTGATGTTTTAAACCTGTTTCTAACTGGAATGATGTGTCTAAAACATGACTCTCCTTTCGGTGTTCCCCAAGGACACTGTCTGGGTTCCCTGCTATTTTCTCCATGTATTATTTGATTTGCTAACCTCCTCAGTGACACAGATGAAACTAAACTCTACATCTCTACTCCATGAACTCGGTGGTCTTCATGAATCATTGGAGATACTTTGATTGGAAACTCGGTTCAGACCCGATAACAAATTACAAGTCACTGTGTTATTTTATAGTCTGATTCCAGTTTAAATCATAGTTTGACCTTTTCTTTTTCTCCTTGAAGAGTGAACAGGCATGTTTAACCACACCAGGCTGCTGAGAAACTAATCCCTGCTTCTATTATGAGAGGATTTAACAAGTGCATTAATCCATAATGAAACTCAAACATAGTATTGCAGCTTCACGTTGAACTTTTCAGTCCAAGAGGCGAGAGGACGTCACTCCTCTTCGAGCTCTTCCTCCTCGTTGTTTGTTCAAATTGATATTGAGGGGATTTTAATTGGCTGCATGTCTCTTCATGGCACAGCAGCCTCACACGTCTCTGACTTCACTGAGGAAGCTGCTTACATATAATTTTTTCACAGCAGACATCTTGACATGACACGTCGGTGTAATAAGATAAATGAAGATCGATCTGAAGAGCCTTAATAGAACAGAATCATCATTCACGTTTCCCCTCTGAGTTGCATTTGATTTAGTGATAGGTGACATTTTAATGTTATTATTAACTCAGTATTATTTCTGTTTCTGCAACGATCTCGTCTACGATGTGAGAAGGAAAACACTTCTGAGACAATGACAGGGGAAGGTTCACATGTTTGTTTACTACATCTGTAGATTGGAAGATGTGTTAGGGTCGTGTATGAAGAGTTGTGAGTTTGCTCTTCCAGCGTGAGCAGCTCTAATGGAACAGATTTCACAAACACCTGCTGACGAGTGGAAAAGGTCGGAGCCGCCACCACATGATCCTGTGACCTGTGGATGAAGTGAGGAAGCTAAGAGGAGGAGGAGGAGGAGGAGGAGGAGGAGTCATTAGGAGTCATTTCGTTCTGACTGAGGTGTTGATGGATGCCCTGGGTCACTGCAGTGCAAAACTCACATTGTATATTATTCATAGTATCGTGACATATGACACATACACGCTGATGCAACACCGATGCACAATGTTTCTCATCATGCAACGATACATATGCGTTAGCCTGCACACACACACACATGGAGGAACTGGTCCTAACCAGTCGGAGCAGAGCATGATGGGAGTTTGTGCTGGAACAACAGAGTTAGAAGGTTTAACTCTCCTTCATATTTAAGAGAGAGACGTCTGGTGTCAGATTTCCTGTAACTGAGGTCCTGACACTGTTCCTCCTGCTCGGGCTCACACTCCGGTGAAAACACAAGCTAAAGGTGAATCTCTGCAGATCTCTCGTAGAAACAAAGACACAAAAAAATGTATTTTCTTTTACATAAAACATTAGAAATGAAGTTTACGTCTTTGTTTTCTTGCTCAAAGCGTCTTTCCTCCCTCTGTTGAGGCATCACGCTGCATCACCGTCACTTCAGTGGATCAGTGGAATATGTGATGCAAAACAAAAACCCTCATGTTCCCCCCGTGCAGCTGCAAGAGAACAACAGGGACGCTGATTCCACCGGAGGTTAGACAGTCTGCAGGGTTCCTTTTCAACATCTATTTATTTATGTTATGAAAGAGGAAACAGGAAATATTCCTCAGATCTCAGGTAAAGTTTCAGCAGATGGAATATATTATAAATATTAGAAGATTATAAAAATATAAAAAAAAGATAATAGAACAATCGAGACGTGACAGGACGAACGTCTTTAGCTTCTGGGATGAGATGTTCAGACTTCACACAGACGATGGAGACGATTCTTCTCAGAGATTAAACTCAGACCTCAGAGATGTTGATCCTCAGTTGAGAGACATCAACACAGCGCTGTGGGTCAGTGTTCATCGTGAGGATGTGAAATCAACACTGACAAACACGTGCACAGTTAAAACTGCTCTGGTGACACAGCTCATGAGGAACTGTGGATTTAGAGAAAGTACTCAGCTTCAGAGAAAGAAGAAGAATCTCAAGGTGTAATACTCGATCTATAAAAGTATAGACAGTAGAACAATGAGCTAATGTAAATACTTGTTGTTTGTTTGAGGGGCAGGTAATCTGGTCTGAATTTAGAGCCCCACTCCCCCATCTCTCCTTTCCAGCCTTCTCCTCCTCCTCCCCCTTTTCTATTCTTCCTCCTCCTTCTATTCCACATCCCCTCGTCTCCTCAGCCACTCTGGGACGTCAGTGCCCTCTGCTGATCGATGGCAGCGTCAAATCATGAGCTGTTTCTCACCGAGCTGGTTTTAGTCAGCTGCCCTTTAGCAAGGCATTAGAATCCCCGGGCTCGACCCTGTCGGCCGGTGGTTTAACTGAGCAGCAGACACATGAATGCAGATGTTTTGTCTGCTCTCCGTTCTCCTGCAGCTGTTCCACCACCTCTCTGTGGAAGATATATATGTGATACATGTGGAAGCTCGTCAGCCCAGTTTTCTATCGATTAAATATTCATTCTAGTCTTCAAAACATTGAGCATCATTACTGTTGGTGAGAAACAAATGAGCTTCAGGAGGAAAAATCGATTCATCATTTAACACATTAACATGTGACATCAATCAAACTGAGGCTGAGCTTTTATTTTACTATAGTAAACGATGCCGGGTTTGAAATTAAACCCTGATGGAATCACATCACATTGAATAATTATATTGGCAAAGTTACAAGAAACAAAAAAGAGAAGGGGGGGGGAAAAAAGGTGGGGGGGGGGGGGGGTAGGAACAACAGTGGAGCATTCTGCTGCGGAGACTTTAAATCCCCTTCAGGTTCTGATCCTGTTTCATCTCTGACAAAGACCCGGCTCCTGTTCCTGAGCTGAAGGAACAGCTCACAGTAAAGTCAGGGATCAAGTCCCGATGAGAGGGAATCGAACCTGTGACGAGCTCTCCACACAATCCTCCCATCAACCACACAGATGTTGTGTTTCAAGGATTTGATTAATTGATGTGTTAATGAGACGATTCATTTTAAAACCAACAGCAATTAACACTTAAAACACACTCGACCCCAGAGCTGTACTACTGCTACATCATTTGATCTTTTTACATATTATTATAATCATTATATATAGTAGCTGGATTACTGCATATTTCATTGTATATTCTCCTGTACTTTGCTTTAAGTATGATCATATTTCTGTCTATTACAGATGCCTGACATTAGTCTGGTGCCTGTGATTGGTCCTGATCCTGAGCAGGAAACCATCAGCTTCCATAGTTACCAGTTGATTGTATAGTTCTGCTCTACTGGAGTGTGTTGGAGCTTGTAAAGATGTAAAGTACCTGCTCTAGCTTTTCTATAAAATACTGTATCTGACATGTGGCTTCATATAAATGTGATCACACGTCTGTGGCCGAGGAGGAGAGTTGTGAATGAGCCACTCGGACATCGACTGTATTTCAACCCGTTTGGATTCTGCTGCTGTCCAAGACAATTTCAAGCACTTTAAATAAAGACTCAGTAATTTACTACATCCTGTTCAAAACACATTACAGTGATTTCCTTCTGCAAACCCTGAGCTCGCTGCTTTGTGCTGCGATGAGGAAATGACAGGACGTGGGGGGGGGGGGGGGGGGGGTCTTTGTTCACTTATGTGACAAGGTGAAATAAAGTAGCTCCATTTATTTCAGCTCTTGCAGGGTGTCGCTTGTGTCATGAAGTAAATGAAAGAATGAAAACACAGTTATTATTATTATTATTATTATTATTATTATTAGGACTCAGGCCATGTCGGTTGTGCGTGATGTGAACTGATATCTACACAACAAGGAATCGTCTTTTCTGTGTTATTGTCCATTTAGGTTTAAATCTGTCCTGGTGTTGCGGAGGCCGTGCTACAAAAACTGAGAATTCTTCTTAAAAGCATTAAAAACAAAAGGTAACGAGCAGCTTTTCGAAATGTAGGAGTAGAATAAGTCATCGGGAAGATAAATACTCAACGGAAAGAAGTGCAGATGATAGATTGTAGAGTCTGAACACGTACGTGCTTTATGATTCGGTGTCGTCAACATGTCGCTCTTTATCTTTATCTTTATCCCTGTGCTGTGAGGAGACTGTGTTTGAAGGTTGTTGTGAAAATGCTCCAGTTGTGTATCTTTCTGCTTCAGGTCAAACTTTTTGTCATTTGTGTAACTTGGGGATTTGTGACGCAGACACACATCACCTGCAGCATTACATCTATTTGCAATGATCACAACTGTCTTTAGTCTGAACTCACAGAAACATGTGACGTGTCCCCGGGGCTGAACGGTTACATGTGATTCTGAACATACATGACAGGAAGCACAGAGACGTGCACAGACAAGAAGTGGGCACGGGAGACAGGGAAGCTGCTGCATGTAGGTTTCTATCAGATGATCAAAGCCTCAGAGACGAGGGCCTGCTCGGCCTGTGTGTGTGTCTGTGTGTGTGTCTGTGTGTGTCTGTGTGCGTGATGAATGTTTGATTCTGTCAGGGGAGATTTCTGACATATCTGGAGCAGAGACAGACGACATTTTGCTCATTAGCGGAAGAGGGAGGTGAGAGATGGATGAGGAGTGAGAGAGTGAGGGGGAGGACGGGTGGACGGGTATATGTAGAAGGATAGTTATGACGAAAAATTATTACAAAACATAAGTAAAGTTATAAAAGAGAGAGAGAGAGAGAGAGAGAAAGAGAGGACAGAGGAGAAACAGGGAAAACAGGATCATTATGACGGAGAAAAGAGGTGAAGAAAGAGAGGAGGAGATAATTAAAGGAGACGTAGATGTGGTTCTATATTAGAGAGGATGAGAAAGTGATTAAAAGAAGCAGAAGTGAAAAGAGCAGAAAGAAAAAAGAGGCGACAATTAGCTTCCTGTCGGTCTTTGGATAAATCGCCAACACAAGTGGAGAGATGTTCCGTGTCATTATGATCCCGATAATTCTATGATCACAGCAAATCGTGATTAAGGGTCATTACATTGATTGTGTAATTATGGAAGTGCAGCTTTTTAAAAACGATTAGGGGTTGGGGGGGGGGAGTGGAGAAGCAGCAGAGTGGATTCACACAGACTGAGT
>CM028873.1:31037572-31049111 GCA_016801935.1 Platichthys stellatus | reverse complement strand
TCAGGGGGGGGGGGGGGTGTGACTCCACAGCTGGGTTGTGACTCCACAGCTTCAAACACACTCCGGAGGACACACACACTTTTCTTATTCAGCACTAAGACGCTCGGAAAGGACTTGTTATTTCAGGAGTTCTAATTCACTTCGCAAAGCGGCTTTACATCTTTACTGAGGAGAGAGCGGTGAACACGACCTCGACCAATCAGGCGTCCAGCTTTGTTCCTGAAGCGGCTCCAGATCAAAGAGGTTCCACATCAAGAGCTCCACAAAATATATAGTAATACAAACAAATTAGTACAAAAGGTTATTTTAAAGAACCAAATCATAACATATTGAGGTTGACTACTTAAAAATGAAAGAGATAATAAAAAAAGTATATAAGTTAAACATAATAGCAGAAGTTAACCTGTTATTTTTTAAACACAGTTCACAAGTTCACCAAAAGTATTTTTACTAGCAGGTTATTTTTTTGACGTCCTCATTAACTGCAGCAAGTTGACTAACGAGGATTCTTCTTTCAGAACATTGTTAGATGACAATTTAAATAATTTCACCACATGATTAAAATGTTCTGCACTTACTCTGAGTTTCCTGCAGGAGTCACCTGCTCCATCCATCAGAACTTTAAACTTCCGAACGTCACAGAAACAACTTGCTAATGTCTGATGTTTTAGGTGTGATTATAAAAACACTTGATATTGTTTTATGATCTATAAACGTCGTAACTTTTCTTTATTTTATGAGAAGTGTCAGGAAACGTGATCTTGAATTGATGACATGTCTCAGAGGAGCACAGGAGAAAACGAGACATTAACTCTGACTGATAAAAAGCAGAGTGGAATTCATTTATATTCTTGTTATGTGTGATTTGTGTTGACAGTTCTGTTTGTGGAGCTTCACCTCGATCAAATCCCACATGAACCTCTGAGGATTTATGTTCCCGTGAGTTTTCAGATCGTAGAATATGAAATATGTGAGTGTCTCGCCGACCCAAAGCATAAGTGAAGCTTCTGGCAGCTTGTGGAAAAATAAACATTTCTCTTGATCTAATGGAATGGAGTCAGAAGACAAGGAAACAGGTTTCTTATTAAAGAGTTGAGACCGGAGGTTTTGGGTCTGTGGAGTCATGTTCATCCCAAATCACAAAAATGACTCAATTCTATATTCAACGAATAACAACACATTTTAATGGCAAAATTAAGGAAACATTAAGAACATGGCAAAACTAAGTTTAATCAACTAAAGTTATGTTCAAACGCTGCCTTGGAATGTGAGTAAAACTTAATTTGAAGAAATCATTAGCTTCAACACAAAGACTTTTACAACATATCATGTGTTGTCTCAACTTGATATTCTGAGTACAACAAATGAACTCCCTTCGAGAAAACTTCCTTAAACAATCATATCTGAAGTCATAGTTTCAAGTTAAGAAAACTTCCACTACTCTAACTTCAACACTCTCAAGCAATGCATGATGGGAGGAATGTTAGTATCCCAAAATGTAATTGAATGAGTTGAGTGAACTCTCAGCAGCTAATTCATTGAACTCATTATTTCAAAGACCCTCAGTTAGAACCATTCATGTTTAAATAGTGGAAAATGGACCGAACTTCAAAAATCAACTTAACAAACTTATATATTCACATTAAGTTAACATTAAATATGAGTTTGATTTGTGTACATGCTCCTCAGATCCACGTTGACTTGAACCAGGTGAAACGACGACAACAACACGTTGTGTAGCAGTGACCTCCAGTGACCTGTCATGGTGGCTTCCTCTGTCGTTAGCCCCCCCGCCCGACCAGCAGCATCGAGTGGTGACGGGGGCGATGGAGGCCAATCCGCCCCCGAGGACACAAACTGCTTTAACTTCAGTTCATTACTGGCTCTCGGAGGTGACTGCTCTCGCAGCACATTAGTGTAATGAGAGGACGTGTCCCCCGTCGGAGCTCAGCCATGCGTCCACCTCCTCCTCCCATCGCGGCTGTGAACACTTGTTTGTTTCAGGCCACAGAGCCGAGCTGACTCCATTCGATCTGCGCTGCTCGAGCTGCAGCATCAGATAAATGGACGACTACTCTCCACTGAGTCGTGATGACCAAGTGAGGGAGGGTCAGCGGGGTCATGAAGATTTTTAATATGAGATAAAATGTTTGTTTTCATCTCTTTTTGCGGAGGTGTCGGCTTTTCCTCACAACTTGAGCTCCGTTTGTTCCCTAGAGTTGTCAACAAATGTCAAAGCTTTTCTTTATTACATTTTCTACGTGTGTTTTTTAAAATTTGAGCAGGACTTAGTGTTTTCCCCTCAAATTCCTGCACTCGCACTTAAGTCACTGCTTGTGCTTTGATTTGCTCTGCTTGTGCTCAAACGCTGCTCTTGCACTCAGATATTTTGCTGCTTTCACTCAGATTTCACTGCTTTATTTCCTTTCTACTTCTGTGCAGACCTGAAACCTCTTGGTTTCTTTTTGCAACAAGTATTAACATTCTCTAAACAATATAATTATTGTTGACTGATACATTTTCCTGCACTTGTTGTGAGTGTGAGAGCTTTACTTCTTTGAGAGTCCTGAAATAACCAGGGGCGAAACTCTGACCTATAAATCAATAAGTCCTGCTCTCAAACTGAGAGACATCACTCTTGAATAAAGATAATGTTCCATTTGTTAAAATCAGCAGTTATAAGCAGGTGATCTGTTCTCGGGCTTCTCCTGAAATCCTGCCTCATTTTCTCTTGAGGGATTTGGAAATGACGCGACCGCAGGAAACTCAAGATGCACGAATAGGGAATTCCACAAAGACTCCAGTGTGGTTCAACATGAGGCTCCCTGCGGGTCTCTATCTATCACATCTACGCAGTCGTTCAGCTGTGACAAATTACATTTCAGGATGTCAAGTGTAAACATAACAGTCTTCAGTACATTGGCTGCGCTGCTGAGGAATGTCACACTCATTTTGTGTTTCCTAATAAACAAATGAAGGCGTCTCACACGACCGACCTCACTGAGTCACCCAGCTTATTATTTAATTCTTTAACATTGAGTTGAGGAATCTGGAGATTTGCTCAAAAACAACAGAAACCTCCATCAGCCTTGGTTTCTTCTCTCATCTGGTTCATCATTCAGCCTCTTGTGTCCCCGTGTGAGTCTCTCTGCTCCCACTGATCAAACACAACCACCCCCCCCACCTCCTCTTTTCAGTAAGTACAGGTACGACAGAAAACAGAGGGATAGAGCAAAGAAAACTACCATTTTCTTTCTAGCAATGTTCTTCCTTCCTGAGCGGCTGTAGGATCATGTATTATTTGCAGTGTGGCTGGTTGTGGTCGGTAGTTCTCAGACGTGACGCCCCCCCGATGCACGAGCTTATAGCATCATGACAATGGATTTATAAAAACATGGGTGGTATGACAGACAACGTTTCTTGATTGCCCCCTAGTGGCTGGCTGCTGTAGGGGCTCACAAATCCTGCCTCCTCCATGTTAGTTGATTTGACATGGACCAAGGCAGACGTAGTAGAAGTACATGTTAAGTAAAGATTTTTCAAAGGTGGTTTCTGTCATATTAGGTAGACCCCCCCCGATCACTGCGTTGCAGACTCCAAATCACGTCATTGTCACAAGACGGCAGCGCTCATATGACCATAGGAGATAATAGAGTTGTGTATCTTTAGCTTGTTTGCTGTCTCACCAGGAGTTTGGTGCAGCCTTGCAGATCAGTTTGTGTATTTAACGGTCAGTCTTGGTCCGGGAGCTGCAGGTGAGAGGAGGAATCAAACCCTCGCCTCGGAAAAGGAAACGTGTCTCTGCAGTAAATCCAAAGTATCCCTCACGTCTGCCTCTGCAGCTGAAACGTGCAGACTTGGTTTAGATTCCAGCAGCGACTGAATAACCAGGTTCCCTTAAAGGGATTTGAAACATTTTTCCTCGCTGATAGCAACAGATTTTTTTTTAACCTGACTGTTTAATGCAGGGACACGACTGGAGGCCTCCACTTAGTCCCAGAGGCTCGGGGGCCGTCGATGGTTCAACTGAACAGGAGAAGTTTTTCAGTATAAAAAATGTATTTATTCTTGGAATCCCCTCAGTTTAGAAAAAAAACAAAATCACAGAATAATGAGCCCCATGTATCTTGACCAGCACGCTTCATTAACTGCCACATAACCCTCATGTTTGTGTGTGTGTGTGTGTGTGTGTGTGTGTGTGTGTGTGTGTGTGTGTGTGTTTGTGTGTTTGTGTTTCTCCACGATCCTAATTAAGTCGAGCAGAACTCACTAGGAATTCATTATTTCTCCGCGTGCAAATCTGTGTGTGTGTCTGTCTCTGTGTGTGTGCATCTATGGGATCCTTATTAACTGTGGCAGAACTTTTGCAGCATGCATGCACATATTTATATGTGTGTGTGTGTGTGTGTGTGCGTGTGTGTGTGTTGACAATCAGGGCTGTGCTGCTGTGCATAAGGAAAAAGAAACTTCACCACACACAGATAGAACAAGACAGGGGAAATGTTAAGGAGACACAGGGGATGAAAAGCAGAGAAAGAGGAGAAAGAACATTAAACATCTTCATGCTGTTGAGTTTCTGAGGTTTTTAGAAAAACATCATTGTAGAAATTAGCTCACAACAAACTGACAAGTTTATATCAGACCATTTAAAACACTTGATTTGGTCCTATACGTTATATTTAAATGTGAGTTTTATTCAGAGTGTATTTCTGAATTTGAAGCAGAACCCGAGACGACCTGAACCTCAAATCTGAGCTCTAGAGAAATTATTCAAATTATTCATGTGTCCTTGTCAAGGCTCGGCGAGAAGATTTGATTCACTCAAGTCTCACAGCCGCCACAGTGATCATCTAGTCTGCAGCCTCACACCTTTAAGTCAGCACATCTTAATCCATTATTCACACTGGCAGTCGGAGGAAATCACAGTTTGAGACATTGTTCATTTAAACTCTGGATGTTTCAGTGTCGTGTTACTTCAGATCTTTTTTCTTCTGCAGGCGACCAACACAACTTGAATTCGTCTGAAATATAAAATAATCCACGTTTATTTGTTGATGATTTCATCCATTTTGAAAGGATTGAATTATAGTGTTCACTTCAAAAGCAAATGACACGGTGGTAGGACTGATAGAGGAGGAAATGACTCTCTCTCTTTCATGTGAACCACTGACTCGGCTCGTTAGATGATGACTTGGTAGTGAAAGTGGAATTCGACCTGTAGAGCTGAATCAATCTTCTGAAGCATCTTCGCTCCAGGCCTGGTTCCCTCAGATGTTCCTGTCGCTCTCCCATGTGACAGCATGTGGTCTCCAGAGCCTTCGGGGAAACGATGAGGCAGAGGAACCTTCCTCGATCCCAACATGTGACTTTTAATACGACTTGTTCACTCAGTGGGAGTCGGAGCAGGTTCACATGTACTATGTGTATATAAGAAACAGCATGAACTGTGCTTCTGCAAATAAATACACGGCAAGAGTTCTCTGAGATAAATTCAACCCGACCGTGGGTTTGATACCGATCAGCTGCAGGAGCCTGTAGTACCTGTAGACTATAAAACACATTCGAATAAAAGGAATCATTTTTTATACTGTGTGATGTTTTAACATCATGTGCACTGACTGTTAGGTTTGATGATTCCAGTGCAGCAAACTTCATATTTGGCACCAGTTACAATGGGAAAGAGTTAAGATGTGGAGATGAAGCTGTTCACTAGATCGATATTTTTATTTGGATCTGCACCAATGGCACACACTCATAAATATCTGTCTGAATCCATGACTCTTTGTTAATTAACTCATCTCATCCTAACGTAATTTTAACCCTAAACTTAACAATGCACAGAAATTGTAGAATCAATAAGAAAAGTTCCCTTATCGGATGTTTTAGAATCATCCAACGTCTACACTCTTGTCTGGTGATGGGTATGTTAAGCTGCCATAGTTTTACTTGCAGGTGCACGGTGGTCTAGTGGTTTGTGGCCGACCTGGAAGAACGTGTTTAACATCCACAAACATGTTAGCCGGGTTAAAGGTGTGAATGAGCATGAATGGTTGTTTTTCTCTGCATGTCTCCATAATAACCCCGACTGTAAATGCAGATGTAACCAATGAAAGAAAATAAATAATAATCTGAATCTAACTCTGACAGAAACCAGTCCTCCTCCAAACCTTCTGACTAACAGGAAGTTCACTGGGATCGGATCTGATCACACAGCAAAGAAAATACAGAATTCAGGATTAGGACTGAGCTGCGTCTGTAAGGTAAACAAGACGCTGCCAGATTACGTTATAACTCCAGCCCTACTTGTCCAATTAGATCACACCTGCAGTTCTTGATTGTCCAATAGATTTAAAGCCCTGACTTGACTGAGCAGCAGGAAGTTGTCAGGAGCCGGGTCCCGTCAGCCCCCGTTAGCGCTGCGGCTCGATTTAATCACCCTGACACACCGGGTGGGACGGAGTTAATCACCCTGACCTGACCCGGGGAGAGATGCGATCGCCAGCTGTGGGTGCGTTCGATTTGAGTTTATCATCGGCTTGAGGAGGAGGAGGGGGAAGATGAGAAAAGAGCAAATTGTGCAGTATGAATGTGGACGGGGACATTGTTGAGGATGTCCTTATGGGTCTGACTGTGCTCGCGTCCCCTGAATCATGTGGTGACTCATCCAGAGGCTCCGTGCAGCTCGAGGAGCGCTCGCTACTTATACAACATCAAAAGTTAAAAAGGAGTCAGAGCACACGTCCCCTGAGATCATGAAGGCCAAAGGATTCCTGCTCCATGATGAAATGCAGAAGTGTGAATGGAAAAACTTAGGATTTATTTTTCTGAAATTGAATTTTCCTCCCATAAGTTTTACGAACTGATTATTTTTCTCTCCTTCTTCAATTTTATTAACTTTTAAGCTAAAACATGATATTCATATCGTTTGAGCATGATCATGTGACTCGTATGTATCAGTGCATGATTTACCCTTATTTAGAAATCTCTTAAATGTCTTTTGACGAACATTTTCTCAAAATTCATATTATTATAATGTGATGTGATTATTTACTGGTTGCTCACTCAAATTGTAAAAAATGTATTTAATTGTAAGATCCAGCAAAATCCTGCTAAATCAATTCCCTGCAGTTCATGTGTGTACTTGTGTTAATTTACAAATCTACATGGATTAGTTCTGCTTTTCCAGTTTGTCCTGGTGTGAAAATGCTTGAGGGCAAACACATTGAAAACATGAAATAAACATGAGGCCTTGTTTTATCTCATCTGGCAACTGATGTGTCAGCAACATGGCCGATGAGTTTGAGAACAAGTCACCAGATATATTTAACTTTTGTCACCGTGTTAGAAAGGAAGGAAAGAAAAGGACACTATTACTTTATTGTCCATATTAGAGTTTTAAATGTCCACAGCTTTTAAACGATACTGACTGTGTAAAATGATCCATGGTGATAAGAGTCTCTAACACAGCGACAGATGCAAGTGACTCAATTCATGTTGTCTTCTGTGTGTAGATGACTGTCACCATGAAGACATGATGTTGAGATGAATGTTCCAGCAGCCGCTCACTTTAACTTGCCTGTTATGATTCCTACAGTCGGATGTCAGTCCACATGTAGCTGATCAAAGCTGAATGAGGTACAACAGGAGGTGTGTATGTGAGTGTGTGTGTGTGTGTGTGTGTGTGAGTGTGTGTGTGTGTGTCAGGGGATAAATTGATGCATTAATTTCTGCTACCTTCACATGCGATATGAGATTTGCTCGTTTCAAACGTTGTTACCGTCCCTGATCACATTCTTCAGTGCGTCCTTTACGCTAGTTGTTAAGCTATACATCCACTAGAGGGCAGCACCGAGTTGATAGTTAACAATAACGATATCTACAGTGACGATGGAGGAAGTCAAATAGACGTGATTGAAAGTAATTTCACTTGACGCCTGTATAGTTTTTTTATCATCTTGCAAAGTTCCCCCATCGTTCAAATGTCTTCCTGGTGTGACACTGCCCCCCAAGGATTTCCAGTGGTACTGCTCCGCTCTGTACGTATTCGTGAGCTTCTCCGAGGACAAAATGGCGGCAGAGTTTACCAGGCGGCTCCATCTGAATCCTGGCTGGAGCTAAAGCCGAGTTTCAAGAGATACGGTCGACACAACTTTAATCTAACGGCTCAGAAGATGATTGGGCAGATTAGACAGATTAACACGAGACAACACACAGAATCATCAAGTCTGCGGTTGTGACTCGTTGCTTGAAAACTATGGACGTTCCAGTAGATGCAGGAAAAGAGGGAGAGTGTGAACATTGATTTACCAGCTGTCTGTTTGTTTGTTGGTTTGAAAACAAGATTACACAAAAACAACGGATTTCCACACAACGCGTTGGAAGGATTTCCTATCGGTCAGAGAGAAAGTATTTCGATCCAGATCAGGCGGCAGATACAGGTTTTTTGTTTTCACTGTCTTTAATGTTTAACAAGTTTCTCCCTGGTAATAATTCACTTGCCTGTTGTTTTTTGAATTTGTTGCAGCCACAAGGTTTGTGTTTACTCGTTGATGTTCTGAGAGTTCGACCCTCAGGCCCTTTGGAGGAATGTCAAGGGATCCTCAGGTTCTGGAAACAGGCGAATAGCAGATCGACTCCAGCTTCACGAGAGGTTTAGATTTCACTGCAGCCACATGGGAGCTCCAGAATGTTCCTCGTTAAAATCCAAGGATCCCTGTTCCATTATCATGTTTCCTCCCCTCGGCTGCGGTTTATCATTCTCTCCCATCTCTTTTTAAAAGATGCTTTGAGGACACGCGGGTTTACATAATGGACCTGCTAAATTATGAATTCTGAAATCAAGTCACAATAATCCTCCCGTTCTCTCGCCCTTTAAATCTCGTCCTAACTGCCAAGCAGAAGCAAATCCCGGAATCTGTCACAGACCAGTTTATTTGCAGCGTATTAAACGTCACAATCTTTATTTAATCAGATCTTATTTCTTATGTTTTTTAAACCACACGTCCGACACAATGTCAGAGTCTCAGATTTAGAGAAAGGGGGAAAAAGAACTATATAATTTTTGAGGTCACGCTCTCCTCCAGCAGAAGAGAGATGAAAACCCCACAGCAGGAGGCGCAGCCAGCAGACTTCCACATCCTCTCTCTCTCTCTCTCTCTCTCTCTCTCTCTCTCTCTCCGAGGGCCGCTCACTTCAGATGTTTCACTGTTGACACAAGAAAATATGAAAAGACCTTTTTCCTCAGACGGAGAGAACTTTTATTTTTTTTTTACATGTCTCCTGGTGACAGCAGGTGCATGTTCACATTTCCCGTTGAAACCCATCGGCAGCCACTGAAGAGGAAAAAGGAAATAGAGCAAGTGGAAATGTAGAAAAGTAAAAAAACTAATAAAAGGTCAAGCTGAGGACACGGCAGAGTAAAGAAATTCGAGAAAGTGATGAATACATTTTGTCAGTCAAGAGTACGCTCCTCACTACAACAACATGAGCTTCCATAGGGTCCAATGCAACCGGATGCAACATCACAGAAGCTTATTGTGGTTTTAATAAGTCAGAGATGCTGATTGTCGAGTTGTGTTATTTAAGCTGTTAATTTAAAACCTGTCGGAAAAGGAATGTTTTACTTTTTGTCTTTTAAAACACAGACTTTTGTATATGTGGTTTCATGTTGTTGTTTTCTTTATTATTTAGTTTTGTTGTTGTCTTTGTTTTATCTTTGTTTTATCTCATCTGTTTTAGCTGCTCAGTAAGTTTGGTCGTCTGTGGCTTTGGATTAAGTTGTGATAGGAGGGAAGAAGTTTGAATTTTTAACAGCGTCATGCAAAACAGTAAGATATTTATGTTATTCAGGCCAAACTAAAAAAGAAAAGGAGGGTTGTTAAAGGAGATAGTTGATGCTTTTTTTGTGTTTTACTTCCTCTGGTGTGTTATATTGTACTTTATTAGGAGGCGGGTCTTAAAGAGACAGAAGCCAAAACCAAGCGTTTCAGACAGAGGCTGAAAAGAGGACCTGCAGTGATGGACTGTTATGATGTGTTTTGTGAACATTAGAGCATGAAAACATTTTACAGAAATAACCCAAATTAAAATGTTCAACCTGATTATGTATAGTATATAATCCTTTAAGGGTTAACTATCCACTGGCCTCCACACCCACACTCTATTGACTTCCCCCTCGTCCCATTACCATTTATTGATTTTCACCACCCAGCCTTCCTCATGGAAATGTAAAACAACTTGTCACTGTAGATGTGATTTCAAATGCAATGCATCACTTTGGCAGAGAGAGAATTCATTACCTCAATCCATTGTTTAGTTCCTCAAAAAAAAAAGACCTACAGCCCCTCTGCTGTTAAGCTGTTGCAGCTCCGCAGCCCGACATTAACACATATCATGTTTATTCATTACACAATCCATCATTTTCAAAGTGTCACTGCTGTGCAACAGTGAATATCTCATCAAAACACTCTGTGGAAGCATCTGTGTTCCCTTCACCTCAGATGTTCACCGCTGACACATTTCTTCACAGGGACAGAAACTTGTGAAACTTGCCTCTGTGCCAGTCTCTGTAACCGAGCGCCGCTTCGCCTCCGCATGTGACAGACAGGAGCCGGGCGACTGCAGATTTTATTTTAACCTTCGTGTTACCTGGGCGATGTTGGCAGAAGACGCAGGCTTGTTTATGGCGATGCTTTGACATGCAGGGAGGAATGAGGGAAACTGATTTAAGCTTTATCATTCAGTGGGACACGCACACGTCTGTGGATTTGTCCCTTAAATAGATGAGAGTTCGTCTCTGGTTCAGCTGCAGCACCAAACTCAGAACTCAAGCCACTAAATCTATCTGAAAGAGAAGAAGAAGCTCTTTTATATCACATATTACTTTGGGTACAGTGATATTCTCTTATATGGACATAGCTACACTATGCTTTAGCTTCTTAGTGGTTGTTTTTCCATTGTTCCAGTTGTCTGAAGATGCATCTTCAGGTTTAGTTGCTGTTTTTCTTGCATGAAGGCATTGCTGAAATCTTAAAAAGAAACAAAAGTCTATTCTGAACTTTTCCAAAGTTGAACCCAGAGCTTTTAAGCAGTTGCTGAATGTGCAGAGTCACAGTTCTAAGCCCTTGTGGACTCAGCAGCAGTCCTTGAGTCTGTATGTTGAGGTTTATTCTCCGTCTGTGTGTTAATCATGTGATGAACTGGAAATCGTGTCCAGGGTTTAACCTTGTGCCAAGTGTTTGTTTCAATAAATTGATTGAGAAGAAAATAAATGAAATCATTGGATTATGATCGTAGAGAGACATCACGGTCACTGTCCATGGTGCTGAAGTTCAGCACGGAGCCATGCAGCTCTGATTGCAAAGTTCTAAAGTTGTTCTGTGGCAAAAAGGCTAAAATTAAACTGGTTCCTTCTAACAACAAGTCTCAATCACAGCCTCACTATCTATACACTAAGGCAAGGCAGGAGGCAGGAGGCAGGAGGCAGGAGGCAGGAGGCAGGGGGCAGGAGATAGGAAGCAGGAGGCAGGAGGCAGGAGGC
>CM028873.1:31006300-31023826 GCA_016801935.1 Platichthys stellatus | reverse complement strand
CTATCAATAATTTATAGATATTTCGATGTAGCATTTTAAATTAATTTTCATATTTATTCGAGTGACCACTTTCTATATCTGTTACTTTAAGTTGAGAGGGATTCCAAAGACATTTTGTGCAGCTGTAAAAGATATTATATATACTGTATATATATATATATATATATATAGTATATATACAATCCATGTGTTGAATGGATCCTTCACTCTGAGGAGGGACAGAAAATGTGTGTGTGTGTGCAGATCAGGTTGTTGATCTTTGTGAGTATGTGTGTGGGCGTTTGTGTGTATGCACCATGTCTAGACGTGTGTGCACTTTAATCAGCTGCCCACTGCGTGTGTGTGTGTCTGTGTGTGTGTGTGTGTGTGTGGGTCTGTGTGTGTTTGAGTTAGCGAATGTCCGTGTCTGTGTTAACGTGTCTGAGTGTCTGTGTGTGTGTGTGTGTGTGTGTGTTCTCCGCGCCGAGCCACAGGAGGCCATCACTTGCCACTTTAAAGTACTTACCCATAATCCTCGGAGTGTGGATTCATTTGCACTTGAAGCCCACAGGAGCAGAGAGAGAGCGAGGGAAGGAGGGCGAGCGAGCGGAGAGTAAACTAGACACAGAAACAAGATGAGAAAAGCTCTGACCATGTGTAAAGTACAATGTGATCTCAAGTGTCTGGAGACTGTGTGTGTGTGTGCGTGTGTGTCTGTGTGATCGTGCACAAGTGTGTGTGTGTGTGCGTGTCTGGAGGAACAAGCTGACATGACTCATTTACGTGAATGCTTCTTTTGCCTCCTTCCACCTCTCTCTCTCTCTGTTTCACTCCTTCCTTCTTTTCTCCGCCAGAGCCCTTAAGGAAAGACACACACACACGCACACACACACAAACACACAAACACACACACAGATTCAGAGCATCTGAAAAGTGTTACACTAAAATGTCTTTATCTCACTGAAGTAATCACCAAGTTAATACAGCAGGGGATTGTGTTTAGCAGCTAGTTTGACCCCGAGCAGCTTCTGTCATGTGTGTGTTGGTGTCCTATTGAGTAAGGCAAAGGTCACGCTTACAAATGTTGTGGGTCAAAGTTCACTATAGGTAAACATACACACAGGAAGCAAATTATTTATCTATGGGAAGTAAACAAGAGAGGGTTGCCCCTGGGTGACCCTCAGACTGTGTTTGGATAGTGTTGTCGTTACTTGAATTTGCATTATAGAGGCATGGATGGGAATCGAACCCATGATCTTTGGTTTACGAGACCAACGCCTTACCACTTGGCCACCACGCCACCTGAAGATTCCTCCTCAGGATATGAGAAAAAGAATATTGAACTTGTTCTAGTGCATCAAAGTTTACTCAGCCAACTACTCTGAGAAAGTAAAAGGACAAAATTGTGTTCATCACTGTGACTTCAGGCTTTTCTCTTTTTTTTCTACACAGCAATATTCCATGGTGCAGTTGAATATGAGTTTCATTTGCATCCAAACAGAAAAACAGGGATATTTCTGGCTGCACTTTGATTAGAATTCACTGCTTTGACCGATCATATCAGATTTTGGTTTTCATGTATTACGCTGGAGGGAGACTTGTTTTCTGGGGTTAAATCACAGACTGTAGATAAGGAGACGGACAACTCGTCTCCACCTCTTCCCCCGTTGGACAAGAGTGAAGATGAATAAACACATAAAAGATTTAGATATAAACAAATATATACAAAATATTACTTAAAACTACGTAAGATGTACATTTTCAGTTTTAACATATCAACATTTTCCTTTTCTCTTTCCCTCACTCTCTGCATCTTTATATCTGTGGGTTGAATTCATGCAAAAAAAACAGACTTTCTACAGAATGTTGGAAAAACTTGATAAAAAAATAAAAAAATAACTAATGTTTTTACATTCAAAAGCTTCTTAGTTTTTTTCTGTGTTTCCTTTAAACTCAGAGTCTCAGTTTTGGTAAATTTGAGACGGGAATCATCAACGAGTCGTCTTGACTGTAAGTTAAACATGACAAAGAGATATGAGACTTCATTTCGTAATTTATGTGTAATTATTCAAGATTTGATGCATTGAATTTGGCTGATTAAAGTGTGTGTGTCTGTATATGTGTGTGCATACATGCATACATTTTTTTTAAACTCTAAACCCACTGATGCATTTTCAGCTGCCTCATTCTCTTTTGGTAATTGTGCTGCAAATGTTCCGACCTCCTCATCGTCACGGCCTCCTGCTCGATGTGGAAACAAACAACCCAGATTCATTGGAGAAACAACACACTGCTGCACACAATATATAACACATGGATTTAAGGTTGTAAGTTCTTAAACCTGAATGCTTAGCCTCCGAGGTTTGAATTACGGGTTCAGTCGGAGAAGCAGCATGGACTGTTTGTATGTTCTTCTTAACAGCTGTTGAACTAAACACTTAATGTTCAGTGGAGACGTCCTTCAATGTTCTGAGAAGATGTTGCTGTGTTTACTTTTGGTTGATAGGTAGTTTGGCAAAGAGGAGCACCATCTCCTGCGTGTGTGTAAGCATTATTAAGGCATGGATGGGGATTGAACCCATGATCTTTGGTTTACGAGACCAACGCCTTACCACTTGGCCACCACGCCACCTACAGAAGCCTCCACATCATCTGAATATGTGAAAATTGAACATGTCGTGTTTTATGAACATGTGGCATATGAAAAATAAAATGTAGATTAATATGGGGAAGTGTTGTTCTTGTCTTGAGACAGCCCTCGGAGATTGACAGCATCGTTTCCTCAACTGCAAATCACAAAGTTAGACATTCAATGATTAATCAGAAAGAATTTATTGCCAAGTAGGAATTGACAAGGAATTGCCCGAGAGAAGAACCTCAAGGAGTTTGTAAACCCAGGTGGGAGGGATCATCCACCATCTTACCTGCATGCCTCAGGGTCCTCGAAACAGACAGGTGTTGTAGAGATGGCATATTGCAGCCGAACACCTTCTCTCTGGAAATTTAGGCGTGGATGGGGATTGAACCCATGATCTTTGGTTTACGAGACCAACGCCTTACCACTTGGCCACCACGCCGCTTACAATACATCTGACATGATCTTACCGATCTGACGCTGGGAACGTTCAGGTGTATGAAGATGTGCTGTGTCTAAAATTTCAATATGACGACCAGAATTTTCAAAGAGAGAGCGAGCAGAGAAAACTAAAGTGAAGGATTATTATTTTAACCTCAGTTTATGTTTACACCCTCTCGATTCCATGTTTACATTCTGTGTACGCTCTCATAATAATAAAGAAATCTAAGTAACTCTATTTGTAATCATATTGTCACCTATTGGTTTGTGAGCTGCCGTTTTTTGTCCAGGGCCATCTAGTCTTTTGAAACCAGAAATGACCATATTTGGAGGAATGGGGGCGGAGCTCCTCCACCTTCACTTTGTATATTTGCTCGAGTGCATTTTCGTTGGTTTCTGAATCTCTTGCCTGTCGTCCGTTTGTCCTCGGCGGCAGCAGGTGTCCGCTGTCAGGCAGCCTGTCGAGCCGGCTCTGAACATGTGTCTCCACCTGACACTCGTGATATTAAAGCACGTCTTATTCCAACCACTCGAACACGCACAGGAAAAAGCCCTTTTGCACGGTCGCGTGCTTCGCTGACATCAGCTGTTGAGCGATTCGTCGCTGGAGTAGATTGAGGGATGTGACTCAGACCCACTGCTGATGGAAAGATGTTGGGTTGAGCTGTTTGGGATGTGGGAGGAAAGTAGGTCAGGCAGCGCAGGGCGGGCGGGCGGCTGCATGACTATGAGGGAGAGCGAGTAATAACGAGGGTTATTAGTGTCTCTGCCCGCTCACCCAGCCAGCAGACAGATTAGGGTGTGTGTGTGTGTGTGTGTGTTAGTGTGTGTGTGTGTGTGTGTGTCTGTGTGTTCAAGACATTGGTGCATGCGTGTATTTCCTTCTTTTTTTTTCCCGTCTGTGCTTTTGTATTTTGTTTTAATGATTTTCGACAGAGTGCCAGGAAAAGAACCTGAAGCAGCTACTTTACTCCGAAGAGAGCTGGAGAGTAAGAAGAGGAAAAGAGGATTAGAGTGCAAGAGGGGAAAAACCGAGGGGATGTGAAAATTATAAGAAGAGCAAGCGTGAAAAAATTAAAATGGTACTAATGGAACAGCCAGAAAAATGTTCTATGTACAGTGAGTTGATGTTTTTCTCGTTTGGGACAAAAAGGGGAAGAAACACATGACCAGATGAAGCCTGTTTATGGCCATTCATCAAATTTAAGATAAAGAGGAGTTGATTCCATCCTTTCATCTCAGAACAGCGTCCGTTTTTATCCACCTTGTAATTTCCTGTTCCGTAAGGTGATTATATTTGGAAGTTAACTATTATTTAGGCATGGATGGGAATTGAACCCATGATCTTTGGTTTACGAGACCAACGCCTTACCACTTGGCCACCACGCCTCCTACAGAAAGCTCCACATCATCTTGGCAAATTTAACATGGTGTAATTTATGAAGTTGTGGAATATGAAAAAGAAAATGTAGATTGATTTGAGGAAATGTTATTCACGTCTTGAGACAGGTCTCAGAGATTGACAGCATCTTTTCCTCAACTGCAAATCCCAAAGTTAGACCTACAATGATTAAGAGCTGGAGATTTAGGCGTGGATGGGGATTGAACCCATGATCTTTGGTTTACGAGACCAACGCCTTACCACTTGGCCACCACGCCTCGTACATGACTCTTTACATCATCTCAGCAGCGGCAGGTACAAAAGTTTGAAGAGTATGAAGTTGCGCAACGGCTAAAACATCAAGTGATGGTCTAGTAACACTGAAGTGGTCAGACCATGTCTCCATTTGGTGTCCTCACATTTCAAACTTATTACCTAACATAGTTCATTCAGATGGACACCAGAGTTGGGAATTATGATTTCTTCTTTTGAAAAAACCGATTATATAATTATTTAGTTTTTTTCAAGGTGTGGATGGGGATTGAACCCATGATCTTTGGTTTACGAGACCAACGCCTTACCACTTGGCCACCACGCCACCTTGATCTAAAGTAATTGAACAGGCCAAACTTGAACATGTTGCAGAGAATGAAGTTGAGCTACTACTAAAATGTCAAGTGTTGCTCTTCCAACACACTGTGACTAATAACCGCTGTCTCCATTTGTGTTCTTCACATTGTAAACTGATTATCTAACAGACATGATTTGAGGCTAATCCCGGTGTCTTATCCTCAATTTCAAAGTACAAACCTACATACATATCTTCAATGGAAACTAAGCATGGATGGGGATTGAACCCATGATCTTCACAATTAGATTTGTCTATGACCCGTGACAATCAACTGTAAAGTGTGTTAGTCGAACTGAAAATAATCCTCCACCAAACAGTTCAGTTCAGTTCAGTTCCTATGGCACAAATGATTGTACACAAGTAAGAGACAAATGTACTTGCATGTACACAAAATAATAATCTGTTAAGAGGTAGAATTAGAAAGTAAATTATCTCCACGTTGTAAATTGTGTCATGTCAGTGAACGATTGATATTTCGAAAAACATCTCTGTGAGGGAGAAGCTGGTTGGTTGGTAGCTGCTGCGGATCATAGCGTCAGCAGAACGGCTTTGTAAACGTGAAGAGAAGCTGGAGGAGGAGAAGTGGGATGTCTGGAAACATCCTCTCTCTCTCTCTCTTGCTCTCTCTCTCTCTCTTTTGGTCTCTCTATCTTATCACGGCTCTCTCCTTTCATACCTCCACACACCCCCGATCTCACTCTTCTGCCCTCCAGCATTCAATCCCTTCTTTTGTGCCCATTCTCTCTCAATCCGTCTCCCTCTCATCCTCCTGCTCACTCCTCCTTCAAACACATTCAACCTCTCATAGTAAAAATAGATGAATCGTGTTTATTGGGATGACACTGTTTATTGTCAAGGTGGGTTGAGACTACAGACTGAAATGTAAATATAAAAAATGTTGATAACGTCCCCTAAAGTATGATCCTTTCCAACCAAGAATCACTATTTTGTAATGAACCACAAGTAACACCTCTCACTGATGGGTATTTTAGGCATGGATGGGGATTGAACCCATGATTTTTGGTTTACGAGACCAACGCCTTACCACTTGGCCACCACGCCACCTGTTTAGGAATCTGTATACTCATTATTTAAGTATTATTAATCACCTAAACTTGATCTGGTGTTAATGGAATCACATCATAAAGGTATGGATGGGTATCGAACCCATGATCTCTCTGCTTGGCCATATTATCCCCAGCATCATTCTTGACAGAATATAACATACATCATCATTCTTTAGAAACATATATATAAAGTCATGGATGGAGATGAACCCATGATATGAGACCAACGCCTTACCACTTGGCCACCGTGCCGCCTTAATGAGATGCAACAGCCCCACACTGAACACCTCCTTAAGTTATGGTTTCAGATTTGATGATAAATAAACATGCAATTGCCCCCCCCCCACATAATTTGATCTTCTTCTTTTCTTTCCGCAATCCCTTAACTCACTCTCTTTTACACTTCCTCCCCCTAAGCTCATCCCACACACTCTCTCTCTCTCTCTTCCTTCCCTTTCAATATGCACCTCTCTCTCTCTCTCTAGCTCCCTCTCTCTCCCCCTCTCTCTGGGGCGAGCGGTCGTAACGTAAGCGCCAGTCATCTCTTATCATCGCCACTGTGTTCCCCGTGCGCTCGGCGGTCCACGTCTCTCCCTCCTCTGTCTCTTTCTCCGTTTTTTTTATTTCCTCTTCTCTTTTTACCATCTGTTTGTTTCTCTCTCTCTCTCTCTCTCTCTCTCTCTCTCTCTCTCCTCTGTGGATGTTACTCTCGTAAAGGAAAGCTCCATGTCTGCTGTCATGTTTTGTGGTCTGAGGAGGGACGTGGGGGCAAACAGTGTGGGTGAGTGCGAGGGCAGACTGAGCCCTTAGTTATTAATTTCTCTCTTTTTTACGTGATGTTCTGAACTACACTTCCCAGAATCCCCCTTGTCAGTCGGACAGTGCACTGAGGTCCTGTGGCAGCAAGTTGCTTCTGTGTTCTACTGATGAACTTTGGGTTTTTGTGCCTTTTTCTTTGCTCATTTTCACATAGTTGGACAAGATTTTATTTATTTTTATGTATTTCTTTTGGAAACTATTTGGATTTCTGTATGCAGTGTTGTTTCTCCATAGCTGCCTCTGGTGTAGATACATATTTCATACATCTCTTTTTGACTGTACGAGAAAGACTTAGAAGAAAACTCGAGACGCTTAAAGCCGACCAATCACAGCTCTTAAGGATTTTATAGTCGTAGCCTATTGAACATTTCCAGCAGCTGTGACACTGAGCCTAACGCACAGGTAGGTTCTAATCCAGCTTTAACAGACGGCAGGTGTCAAGTGATGCAGGTCAAAATGCAAATCAGGGAAATAAAATATTTTACATTTTTTGAAACCATCAATTTATTTACAATTTCTTTGTAAATGTTAATTTCCCCCCAAATTAAAATGTTTAGGTTTCTCCCAGAGCTTGATTGAAGCTGATGAAGCTGTGATGAATCAAATGTCTCTGTGGGGGTTCGGGTGAGCGTTGGTTTGTGGATGTGGTGAACCACTCCCACATCTCAACCACATCATCAAACTGATCCGTTGAGGACATGTGGTGGAAAATGAAAATAAACAAATGTTTAAGTAAACACAACAGCCCTGTAAACTTCTCTGAATCCGATTGCACAGATTCAAACGTTGACTCATTTGTTTTCGATGACAAATCACTCACAAGTCTTTGGAGTTCAGGAGGTGAACTTCTAGTAAATGTAAGTTTTGATTAAAGGTCGTGTGTGTCGTGTTTATCTCTTCAGTCTGTCACAGATCAGGCGACACTTTGAATCTCATCCCTGTTGAACGTCCATGTAAGAAGCGCCTCTAGTGGTTCAGACCTGTAGTTACTGCCCCTGCCTCAGATACGTGTTGCTGGTTATGTATTTATCGTAGCAGGTTTGTTTATTAACGTGTTATATATCACTTGATCAAAATATCTTCATAGTTTTTTCAGCTAACTTAAAAAAAAATGTAAATGACTCACAAACTCGATTTGTAACGTCAGTAAACATTTTCCTGAGGAGTTTATAATTTGGTTTCAAGTCTTCTTCAGTAAAACATCCTGAAGCTCCACCCACCACTCCTCCACATATGTTCTCTCCCGGTGTCGAGCGTGAGGCTTCAGAACCGAACCAATGGGTGACGTCCCGGGGGTTTGATGCCCACAGACTCTCTCCACACACGTTCAGAGTAAAGCCTCGAAGCTACATGATCCCAGCATGAGGTCTCTTTGAATCTGTGCATTTATTATGTGCTGCAGTGGAGTTAGTGAGATGCGTCAGTGGCATTAATCAGGTGAGCTCCATCCTATTTGATGCACCAGTGAGCATAGTGGGAGCTACTCGACTCTAAAATGGCCCCAGAGACTCTGGTAACGGAGCTGATAACGAAGCTGCGTTGCCTTCTCGCAGCTTCGACATTTTGAACGTCTCATATTTATTTGTTTTGTTCACTGCTCTCTGCAGTCAGATAATTCAACTTGGTCTATTTCTTGGCATTATAAGTGTTGCTCTTGTCTCCATATGGAGTCCTCACGTTGCAAACTAATTATCTAACATAGATGATTTGAAGCAAACACAGGAGAGTATCTTATCTTCTTTTGAAAATAGATTAGATAATTATTTTATGACTTTTAAAGGCGTGAATGGGGATTGAACCCATGATCTTTGGTTTACGAGACCAACGCCTTACCACTTGGCCACCACGCCCATTCTATAAAATTTGAACAGGGACAATTTGAACATGTGTTTGTGTAAGAAGTTGTGGAATATGACTTAAGATTTACATCCATCTGGAGAATTATTGCTTTTGTGACAAACCGCATACAAGGGGATATTTCCCTCAACTTTAAATCACATAGCTATCCTTCAATTCACTGGATATTTAGGCGTGGATGGGGATTGAACCCATGATCTTTGGTTTACGAGACCAACGCCTTACCACTTGGCCACCACGCCATATAGAGACAAACCCAACATGATTCAAACAGGCCAAACCTGAACGTTGAATATTTCAGAGAATGAAGTTGAGCTTTAGTTCCTATTGCACAACTGATCGTACACATGTTAGAGACAAATGTACTCACAAATGTACTCCCAGGTACACAGCATAATAACCTGTTCAGAGGATTTCTTTACTGAAAGTTTCTACAAACTACAGTTCATTCCTTCTCGTGCCGTTTGCATTGTAGTGTGAGATAGATTAAATCTCTTTATTACCGTTGAGGAGACGAGCAGATGAACATCCCAGCAGAGGAGAAATGGAGAATGAACGGTTGAGGGTTTCATCGCCACGCTGGCTTTGTGCCGAGCACTCGGGTTGATCCACTTCATTTACCGGGCCCGACCGCGCTGAGAGTTCCACATCGAGCGTTTCCGATGTCATCATCATCCGTGCACGAGGCCTGCAGTGTCTCCTCTGCAAAGTGCATCTCACTCAGCGGGTTGTGAACCATCATCCTCCAGGAGGGCGTCTCCGATCGGCAGCGTGACGGCAGCACACGTGGATTTGAACTTATTGAACTTAAAGTCACACACACACTGCACATGCTCCCTCGTTCATATTTTAGTTGCACGTGAATATATCATAGTTTGTAATGAAAGTGAAGTGTCAGCTGCCTTCTGATGACATCCGTCCAGTTTCATTCTCTTCTCTCTGTCATTTACATATCTCTGCATTTGGATTAGGATCTAACTTGAAGCAGTTTACAGGCAGCGGTTAGGTTCATCATGGCGGAGTGTGGAGCAGATGATGAGGATGAAACCATGTGACTTACAGATGAAGGTTCCTGTCGTTCTCTCAGCACTGAATCCCACTTACGTCTCATTTCCCTCCTTCGTCTCAGCTGACGTTATCTCAGCGTCACGTCAGAAAGAAACCAAACTTCAAAAGCAGTTCTGATGTTTTTCTCTTTCTTCCGTTCCTGTCGTACACCTGCCGAGCTGATCCCCCCCCCCCCCCTCTCGTCCGGGAGCTGTACAAAAGCTTCTCTGTTGTTTGTCTTGTTTTTTCAGAGGTTTGCCTCCTACCCTGGAAGATTCAGTGATATCATTTATAATCCTACGCCTCCAGGACATGGACTACACAACGTTTACCATGTGTGTATGACACCCATTTCTTTTTTTTTAAAATAGGGATTGCCTTAAAATGAGTATGATCAATGATGTCATTAAACATCATTTTATTAACTTCCTTGACGGGTGGTCCGATTTGGAAAGAATGATTTTTATGTATATGTGTGTGTTTGTTTTTGTGTGTATGTGTGTGTGTGTGTGTGTGTGTGTGTGTGTGTGTGTGTGTGTGTATGTTCTCAGGCTTGTGTGGTTGTGTTGTGAGAGAACAGATGAGGTATTTTGTCTTTTCTCTTTCACTTTGCTTTCTCTTTTTGGTCTTGTTTTGTGTGTGACTGTGTGTTTGTGTGTTTGTGGCCACGTGTGATAACCACAGTCGAGCTATGTGCAAGTGTTTTGGTGGACAATAGCAAATTACACATCTTCAGCACCCTCAGCATCATAATAACCGCAATCAGACGACTTGGCGTTCAATAACTCAGAGCGTGCACGTGTGTTTGTGTGGAATCGTGTGCACTCACACATAAAAACACACACACACACACACTGAGAGGAGACTGCTGCAATGTGTTTGCTCTGGTTTGCTGCACTGTTGTACGTCTTTGCACTTGAACGACTGAATGAGACTTTAGAAAAGTTCCATGAGCCGGTATGATTTTATAATCCGGCTCCTCTTTTGTTGATTAGTTACTCAAAAGGAAAAACACAATGTTTTTGAATCGGCTCCACAAGTTTTTCTGCACTTTTGTTGGAATTGTGACGCAACACCATTCGTCAACCGATGGTTATTCATCTGTTTTATATTTGATATATTTAGTTTAACGAGAGAAAATGTCTCAAACAGTTTTATCTGTGTGTAGATCGTTCAGGTGAAGAAATGCCCTCGTGTTTAAAAGTGTCTAAAAATCTTTTATTGTGATAAAAGTCTCCGTTAAGCCACTGGTCACTGAAGGTCACCTCCAACAGTTTCCCTCATTGATGGACGATGAAGCTGCTCTTTGGTGTAAAATATGTCTGAAAACACTTGTTAGTTCTATAAGTTGAGAGTTTTTGATTGATTTTGTTTTATTATCAACAGACATCGGCTGGAAAGATGATAACAACCTGTTTATTGATTCAAATGTTTGAATAAAGTGCCGTCACCATTGTGATGCTCTTCTGTTCTGTGTGTGGCATCGATTTCTAAGAAAGAAGTGCAGATTTTAAAGAGGCTGGAAAACTCTGGGACAATGATTGTTTTTCTACAATGTGAGAATTAAAAAAGTGGAAAACTTTGTCACAAGAGACGTGAAACTTTGTCCTTTTTAAAGAAAATCCTGATGGAGACAAGTGTTTTCACAGCAGTTTATCTGGGACACCTTTCTGTCTCTGTCTCTGAATCTGTCACTGACTCTGACTCTGACTCTTTCTCTTTCTCTTTCTCTTTCTCTTTCTCTTTCTCTTTCTCTTTCTCTTTCTCTTTCTCTTTCTCTTTCTCTTTCTCTTTATCTTTCTCTGTCTCTGTCTCTATCTCTTTCTATAACTCTGTCTCTATCTCCATCTCTAACTCTGTCTCTCTCTATGTCTCTTTCTCTGTCTCCGTCTCCGACCCTGTCACTTTCTCTTTCTCTTTCTCTTTCTCTTTCTCTTTCTCTGTTTCTCTCTCTGTCTCTCTCTATGTCTCTGTCTCTGTCTCTGTCTCTGTCTCTATCTCCATCTCTAACTCTGTCTCTCTTTCTGTCTCTTTCTCTGTCTCTGTCTCCGACCCTGTCACTGTCACTTTCTCTTTCTCTTTCTCTTTCTCTTTCTCTGTCTCAATCTCTAAATCTCTCTATGTCTCTGTCTCTGTCTCTATCTCCATCTCTAACTCTGTCTCTCTTTCTGTCTCTGTCTCTGTCTCTGACCTCTTCATCATCACACTTTTTGCAGCCGGACGCCTTCAAGGTGTTTCACTGAATAGATGGTTAATTATAATGACGTGTCGGCTTTACTGCCTCATTCAACAGGAATGAAACCGGCTGCAGCTTCGTCCTTTGTCCATTTTGTCTCCTTTCAGTCACTTCCTGTCTTTTCTTGTTTCAGTGCTGAGAATCAGCCGGCTTCACGTTTTAATACCTGCAGCTGCACATCACTGACACCGGACCCTCCTCTAGCTTCAGCTCACTCATTAACAAAATGGCCGCTTCTTCATGTTGATATTTGCTTCTGATTTCACAATATGAAGAATTATTTCATCTTCTCAGTCATATTGAAACATGCAGGTTAGTTTGAACACCTGCAGATTTTAGGAGCTTATGTGATCGTCTGCATTTATTTGTTTGACTTTCTAGTTTGTGCTTCCAGAACATCTAGAGGAGAAAAGTATAGAGTTACATCCCCAGAGCTCCTTGTTATTTCAAGATAGCTCAACAATATAAGTTACTGTTTTTAGATCCTGAAATAAGAAATAGAACTTCAAAAACAACAACACACAGATGATGACAGTTTTGAATCATGTGGTTCTATATAGGAAAACCTGCTCCTGTTCCTTCTTCAGCCAGTTGTGAAGTAATAAACATGGACAGTAGACGTCATAGTTGTTAGGACGTCAGACTGTTTGTGCCATAAAATAAAGTTTTTATGATTTATTGTAGCAGAAGAAAAAAAAAAGCCATTCCAGCCATATAATAGTTTTCTTTCAACCTTCAGAGCAAAAAGAAGGAGAAATAAATAAATAAAAAGAATAAAGTGTCTTCCAGGGGACTGTTGGTATCAGCTGATGGAAACAATGAGCACAGGACATTAGAGACAGAAACACAAATTTAAGAAACAGCTCACAGTGACTCTAACATCCAGAGGATTATGTTTTTTATTTTTATAGCAGAACTGAAATAAGGACCTCAGAACACTTGAAGCATGTGAGATTTCATTCCAAAACTTTACAAACTTTACCAGCTTCCCCGTTATCTCTGCAGCTGGTTGAAGCACAAAGAGGATATTTATTGAGCCATGTTTAAAAAATAATGACCCACATACACATGTCTCAGTTTGTCCTGTGTTGGTGTAAAATATAGTTTATTTAACTGCTCAAACTTTACCTTCTCCCAATCATTTTAATGAGGAAACACACATTTCAATATGGACCAAACTATCAAGTTTTCACTTCTTCCAGAGGTTTGGAAAAAAAAGGTTAAATGAATTCTAGTGTCAGAAACGTCAGAACACTTTTCCTCGACATGGTGGGTCACGATAGTTTTGACCCTTCCTGCTCTGACGAGGCTCCGGGTCAAAAGTCAAACAACGATTTCCTCCCAGAATCCAGACAGGCCTCTAGATGCTAAATTAAAGAACTTCCACTTAGGTTGAATTTAACCTTTTGTTCTGATGCCCTGTAGGTTTCTACTTCTACTGCATATCAATACTTTAATTAAAGTGAGGCTGTGACCAAGGCTACATTTTTTTGATTTAAACGTATTGCCATTTGTCTGACTGTTAGAAGAATTAAACTAAATCTACTGGATCTATATGAGTTTGTGTAATTTGGTGCAGCTTGATTGACTTTCAGGGGAACTGGCCCTTCTGAGTGCCATTGTGTAATTATTACTCACCATTGTCAAGTTCTGTATTGGGTCTATTTCCCTCGTCCCACTCGTGTCCATTTGAAACAGATGATTAACAAAGTCCAACAGAGAAGGAAAGCAACTGAAAACAACCAAATCCCCAAAGTGTGAGGCCGGAGCTGCTGAACCTTTACTTTGAAAAGTGTCGCAGCCGTCGCACACTGCTCACAGAAAGTGTCACAACCTTATTCCTGCTACACTTTCTGCTGTGTGTGTGTGTGTGTTCACCACAGTGAGGTGTAACTTTGATCATAATGCGGAGCCGCCCACACATGCAAGTCCCTGTCGCATTCAGAGACATCACATCTGAATTCTGCCTCTGTGTGAGCGTGCACGTGTGTTCCTGTAAAGAACCGTGTTGTTTTGTGCCTTGGCTATAAAATGCCCTTTGAGCTTTGTGTGTCTGTAGATGTGAATCACCTCGAGCTGCATTTCTTGTCCGAAAGGTGCTACACAAATAAAGTGTATTATTATTAGTATTGTGGAGCGACATGTGCGTGTCTGCTGTGTGTGTGTGTCACTCCACCTCGCAGATAACGTAAGGTCATCACGGCCTCAGCGAGCACAGCCGATCCCTCCGGCAACAAGCGTGTGTGTTCGTGTGAGGCTGAGACAGATAAAGGGAAACAGAGATTGTGCGTCTGAATGCGTTTGTGTAATTATGTGATATCATCCTGAGTATCCGTCAGAGCATGCTCATACTGTAGATGTGTTTCTTTTGTGTCGTGCTTCGTGGGTGTTGTGTTTTCAGCTGCAGCCTCTTCTCTGTCTCGTAGGTTTTCCGGTGACCTTGAGGCAAAATGTGAATTAAACCGATGCATATGTATGTGCGTGTTTCCAGTGTGTGTCTGTGCAAATAGACTCAATGGCAGCTTCGGAGGATTCTCTGGGAAATATGCGCAGATCTAAAGTCAAAGCACAAACCTTGAAGGGATGTTCCAACATTCTTTGGTCAATTATACTTTGCACAACAGAGATGAAGTCAGTTTTATTCCAGAATGTGTTTCCACAGCGTCTTTAGGTCCTGAAGAGGTCACAAGTTATTCTATAATATGATGCACTAGGTCTAAGGTAGATGTGTAAAATTAACACATTATATTATATTATACTGCATTAAACTGCATATTGCAATCTGACACTGTTCACTGTCTTGCATCTTGCATTTCACTTTTTACTTCATTTTTTTATATCTTTTATCTATTATATATATTTCATTTAGATATGTTTATGTCTAAATAAATGTTACTTTGTAATAAATGTTCCTTTGTATAAATATTAGAAAAAGGGAGTAAATAAGAAGTAAAAATTGAGTAAATATATATTGTTTCTTTGTATTGCTTTTCTTATGTGTGTTGTATTTATTGAGTTTTTATGTTTTTATGTTTCTATGTTCATTGTATGCACCAATAACCAGAGCAAATTCCTTGTAGGTGTAACCCTACTTGACAATATATACTTTCTGATTCTGATTCTGATTCTGATTCTGATATGCAACATTTGGGTTGTGAATGTGCGTGTCTCATTAAAGGTTTAACAAGAAGCTTGAGGGAATCCTGGAAGCTGTGTCAGACAAATGTCTGTTTGTGTTTCCGTCATACAGGCATACACACTCACAGACACACACACAAACACAGGCCTAGCAGGTGTCTCTGGACGAGGCTGGGTGTGAATCAGGTGTTATCAGGTGCACCCTGCAGTTGTTTACCTCAGCCTTTTGAAAAACGTGTTATCATCTCTCGTTCCCTCTCTGATTCTTCAGAGATCATCCATCTTCACGTCAGTCCAGCCTGCACCACACGTGCTGAGGTCGTTAGCATCTCTGCAAGAAAAGACGCACGCGCTCTAAACACTATGGCCACGCCTCCTCCGCCTCAGGAGGAGAATCTGGCCTGACTCCTCGTCTACAGCTCGATCTCTTCAGTAAGCCGACAGCGCCAGCAGTCATTAGCCTAATCGCATTCAAATTATTCACCAGGAGAGGTTAATTTATCAGAGCTGCCGCGGAAAATGAGTCTTTAAAAGGAAAACATGTCAGAGTGGAGCTGATGTGTGTGAAAGAATATTAGTGCGAGCAGATCATGTGTTATTCTCCATAGGGCCTGTTGTGACAAACACATCTGCAGCTGCTGAAAGCTCAGAGAGAGAGAGAGAGAGAGAGAGAGAGAGAGAGGAGGTAAAGTTGTCTTAACATAGAGAGAGGAGGTCAAGTTACCTTAACATCCTTGTGGGGGGGGGGGACTGGCATTTGTAGTATTCTGTGTATTTGCAGGTGAAGCAAACCAGTTGTGTATATGCATCATTCTCTGCAGCTCGAGGCTTGTGCATGTGTTGGTTTGTGTGCATGTGTCTGTGTTGTGTGTGTTTGGGGGGGGTTGATGAGCAGCCTCCGGGGTCTGTTGTGTCTGTGACGTCCCCTCAGCAGGAGGCAGGCAGCCAAAGTGGTTTCAAGCAAAAGTTAATACACAATTATTAAACTTATTACACCTCTGTGAAGATCAACAACAACAACAACAGCGGCCTCCTCTTCACCGGGGGAAGAGGAGTGATCCAGTGGGGAAGTGCTGCGTGTTTAAAAGATGTTTTAAGCTTTATATGATATGATGATGTATAATATATATATATATGGTTGGAAGGGAAAGCCTCTTGTTGAATAGTATGAATATAGATCACAGAGAAATAAGTTGTTGGAAGATGGAAAATGACATTTCCAAGTCATCGTTTGATTGACAGCTGAGACTGACTTTGTGTAATAGCTTGATCCCCTGATCAATGCCGTGTAGACTGGCGGAATATTCAACTTCGCCACAAGGTGGCAGTATTTGTACATTGGCTTCATTTCTGGTTTGCGGAATGACGTTGAAACATGTCGCACATCTTTATGTACAACGTGTGGTTCAGAGCATGATTAGTCACCCCCGACTCATAATCCACTGCATCTGAAACACATTCACTGCACATATGACCTGAATGTCATGTTGTTTGCAATTACAATTAAAATACAGAGCAATAAATCCTCTGGTTCAGCTCGTGAAACGTGAACACACAAACTAACCCCTGCAGTTATTTGGCCACAGGTTAATTCAGACTTGAAGGCTGTGCTGTGGATCAGAGTGTGAAAGTAATTTAAACAAGATTCAAAAGCAGGAGAAGTAATTTGCAGGACATTAAAATATAGTCGATAGTAAGCCGGTTTAAAATGTTGCTGAAGGTGCTGAGAATCATTAAACACACATTTCCTCAGGAAGCTTCTCAGACACGTTGGTGTTTTAAGCTGCAGTGTAATTGTTCCTCGTTATTATGCAACTTAATGACACTTCTGGATTTGTCAGGAGTTGGGAACGAGCTTATGAATTGTTAACTCAGGCCACCTCTGTGACGGAGCAGAGGTTGTAAAGTAGGACACATCCCCCCCCCCAAGAGCCACAACAAGAACAACAGCTTCAGCCTCGCTGTCGCAGCTGCTGTCAAACCGAGTCAAAGAGACTGGCTGAGCAAAATACTGAAAATCATATTTAAATCATGGACGAACACGTACATCGGAATTTCAAAGAAAACTAATGTGACTCATTGAGAACAAACTGGGAAAGTAGTAGTAATGTCAACTGGAACCACAATCTGCACAGCGATGATGGGATGGTTACTGGTTCGACAGATCGGAAGTTGGTGTCTTTCACTTTTTTAGTTTGGTGCATGACCCATCCAGTAACATGGAGGAGATGGGGTTATATGATCTGTAGTACAGCCAGGCACTGAGTGGACATCCGGATGTTTTCCTTTTGCTCC
>CM028873.1:30972339-30982544 GCA_016801935.1 Platichthys stellatus | reverse complement strand
TGTGTGTGTGTGTGTGTGTGTGTGTGTGTGTGTGTGTGTGTGTGTGTGTGTGTGTGTGTGTACCAGATGAGCAGGAGACGTCGGGCAGCATCATCTACACGGTGGAGCTGAAGCGGTACGGAGGCCCTCTGGGTATCACCATCTCAGGCACCGAGGAGCCCTTTGACCCCATCATCATTTCAGGCCTAACCAAGAGAGGCCTGGCTGAGAGGTGCACACACACATACACACAGACACACACACACAGACACACACACATGCAGTCTCTTCCTGGACATCTAGGTTGCGTGACGTCAGCTCACAGTTTTCACATCCTTCAGGATGAACTGGATTTTCATGCTTTTTGTTTTTGCTGCTCCAGCACCTGAACTTGTTTGATTCCTAAACACACTCAGGTTTGTGTTGTTGTTGCACAGATGTTATCTTTGCATCTGCAGAAGCTTGTGTTTGTTCCACCTTTCCACTCTCTGATGTTTCACTGACTCATCTCAACACGGATGTTGATCCGTGTTGATTCCTGGAAGGCTTTATTTCTATCGATTAGTTCAGTGAGAGGGAGAGTGACTGTTGGACGTCTCTGGATCAAACGCTGTAGCTTCACAAAAAGTTTCAAGTAAGATGCAGGACATGTTAAAGACAGTGTTTGTTTTCCACTCCTGTGAATGCCAACGTCAAATTGTTGAATAACTAATTACTACACACAAAACCCAAACAGAGATACTTCCTGTGGCTGTTCCAGGTCCGGACCTTTTGTTCTGCTCCGAAATAAAGCCTCGTCAATCGTGATTAGTCAAACTAGAAAACCTCCAGCCCCTAAAAATATCAGCCCCTCGCCGACAGATTCTGCATATTCACATGAAGCATCTTGATTAATAGATATCACCATCATCAAGATCCATTTAATATTTCATGAGATATCAGTGAAATTAACAAAAACAAAATGTGAAAAAGTGAAAGAATGAAGCAGCTCTTCCTCTCACCAGGTTTGGTAGAAACTGGTTCGGTGGTAACAAACCAGTCGGCGAGTGGAGGACGTCCAGATTTCAGTTAGTGTCCAAAGCAGCAAAGAGAGCGAGCACACGATGACATAATGGTTTCCCTGAGTCATAATCATCCACTGGTGAATTCAGCTTAACTCCAGTTCACCACACAGCGTTTAACTCACAGTGACATGTCAGCTCTCATGTCCACAGCTCACGTGTCTCTCCACAACTAACACACACTCAGCGAGGCAGCTTACAGCTTACTGCCTCCAAACACACACACACACACACACACAGACACACACACACACAGACACACACTCGCCGTGACCCCGTTTCCTGCCGTTTGTGATGTAATTGTTCTATTTCCTGTTCCAAACTGTTGTCGATAAAGCACTTTTGTCTGGGAGCTGTTGGCTAAAAGCTCTATAAATACACTGGGCTCAGCTTGAGAACAAAGTGCAGGAGCTCGGATGATGAGGGAAACATTCACACCGACCCGTCTCTGCTTCTTCCTCTCGGAGCTTCAGTCAAACAGAAGCTACAGGACACATGAAGGGACATGTCGCTGCTCACATATCAGTGAACAGCATGAGCCTGTGAGATAAGAGCTCAGAGATACAGGAGTGTTTTACATTTTACTGCCGGTTGAGAACCCGGCCGTTGAAAGGAAGCCTTGTCGGGACCATAGATTAGTCATGTGGTTAATTTAAATTGTTAATATCGAACTTTAATCTGAAAATGATGGCCTCACCTCGACCTTTAGTTTGTTTCCAGTCCTGTGCAAGATGGACGACACGGCGGTTCCTCTATCGCCCCCTGGTGGTAGGGGTCATGAATACCGGCTCCTCCATGTTGTTGGAATGGACACAGACACATATTTGTTTAAGGTCTATGTATCTAACTAATTGGCTCGTTAGGAGAAGATTGTGGTTTTGTTTCCATCTCTAAAACATTTTAAATATCATTTTAAAGGATTTTAAAATACACACACACCCACAACACCATTGTGTCCCTGTAGTTTGTGTGAATGTGTGTGTGTCGTCCTGTGTGTCCAGGACCGGGGCGATCCACGTCGGGGACCGGATCCTGGCGATCAACAGCGTCAGTCTGAAAGGCAAACCGCTGAGCGAGGCCATCCACCTGCTGCAGATGGCCGGGGAGACGGTCACCCTGAAGATCAAGAAGCAGCTCGACAGTGAGTGTGAGTTTGACGTGTTTTATTAATTTAATATCGTTTTAATAAAACACGACTGTCTTCTGATAAACGTGATAAACATTTAAAACAGCTTTTCCCACCAAAACCATTCAAATACTACTCACACACAGCAACTGTATTCAAACTGTTTAATGTTCATTTATATTTAATTAAGTTTTCTTATATTTATTTATATTTTGTATATTGAAATACACATTTTTTTTATATTACTGTATATTTGATCTTATTGTTCTGTCACTTTTTTAATGAAGCTCACCTGCAGAGGCTTTTCACAGGATTTTATTTATAACCATCGAGAGAATAAACATCTTGAAATCTTCACTCAGTGTCTTTTCAAGATTAAAATAGTGAAGCTTTACTCAACTCTCTGGTGGTTTGAACAGACGATCTAATGTTTCCTCCTGTGATGAAGTCTCAGAACCGATCGAACCCTCTGACCCGTCTGCAAATAGGCTCATTGTCTTCGGCTTTTCTTTGTTGTCTAAATTTAAATCCAGCTTCTTCTCTCCAAGACTCGGAGGAGAGGAAAGCAGCGGATGCAGAGGACACGACAGAGAACGAGCTGAGCGACCCCGACGAGGACGATTTGACGGACAGCCAACAGACCAGCAAGATGTCCGAGCTCTACTCCACCACCATTCCCAGCGTGGACTCTGCCATGGAGTCCTGGGACGGCTCGGGGATGGACGCGGGCTACGGCAGCCAGGGTGAGTGCTGGACTCACACGAGCAGAGTGAAAGGTCAGAATGGACACAACGCTATGAAAGGTCAAAGAGCGAACACATGGGAATTCACTCTGACACGTGGGACTCGGTCCGGTGATGCTAATCTCTCAGCTGAGCCTCAGGAGAAGCCTTCGTAAAACACATGAGTGATGAGATTTTAGTTTTATGAAAACTTCATGTACGTGAGACCCTTCCTCCTCCTGCAGGCACGTACAGTAACCAAGCTGTGGGCATCACGCTCCACCCGCACGAGTGGCGCAGTGTGAAGCAGCAGCAGCAGCAGCAGCGCGGCGCCACGCCTCCTCCTGGACACCGGAAGAACTACCCCTTCAGCGATGGAGGGTTCAGTGAAGACGACTGGGACAAACCACCGGGGTAGGACAGAACTTTAGTGTCGTATTAAACTACCAGTCGTGTATCCTGTGGATTCCTAAATGAATACTACATAAATCCTGATCTTCTCATTCAGCAGCCATTTGTTACCATTCAGTTTTGTGTTGTTGGAAATCCAATCCAAAAAATTAGCTTGTCTGTATTGGTTTCGTCAAAGTTAAGTTTTTACCTGAAAATGTATTTGATGTGTAATTTGACTTTATGGTTTGGCCCAATGTCCCATCCATTAACATGGAGAAGGCTGTGTTTATGATCTATACCGCTGCCAGCCACCAGGGGGTGATTAAGATGATTTGGCTTCACTTTCTGGAGCTGTGATGTCATCCATCTTTATTTATAATCTACGACCAAAACATACGAAACCAGAGTAAAATCCTCGAAGGACACGTTATATATAAAATAGAGCACAGGTAAAAAAACATGTATAGATATATAGGAAGCTGGCTAAGAATAAAATAGTTATTAATTAAACATTTATGGAGGAGGGCGGAGATTAACAAGTTCTTTTTGAATATTGATATTAAATCAAGTGTTTTTGGTAAATAATACTTTTATCTGTTTCTGTTTTTCATTAGTTTGTATATTTTTTAATTGCATCTTGGAAGAAAAGGAAATGAATGAATGTAAATAAAAAAATGGAAAAATTACTCTGGCACTGACTGTGAATCTTCATAACTTTATATTCTACAACAAATTCAACCATTTCAGCTCAAAAACAGAATCATGTGATCTCCTCGGGGGTTCTCGGCGGCTGCACCAGGAGTTTGTGTGGAAGTGCAGAGTTGAGTGGTGAAGTGAGCGATGGTGACAGAGGATCCCGAATATGTGTGTGTGCATAGTTGTGCGTCAGGAGGTTAAGCCTTGTGGGGATAGCAACGTTCGCGGGGGTTATACAACACTGCTGCGGGTGAGGAGAAAAATCATTTGCACAGTGAAAGTGAACTAATCTTGTCAGTCGAGGTTATTCAGTGTAAAAAAAAAGATTACTCATGTTAGATTTAACCAGAAGGAACAGTCCCGTCCTGTCCTGGTGACTCTCTGTGTGTCCACAGCGGCTTTGCAGATACACACTACAGTACATAAAGAATATAATGAGGGGGAAGATATGCCTAGTTCACGTATATTCTCATGACAGGACAGAAAAGTTTCATGTGATGGAGAAAGAGCCCAGAGACTGAGAGGCAGGTCGACGGAAAACACGTCTTGTCTTTCAAATATCCACTATAGTGAGACAACGTGTTTCTCTTGAGCATCTTCACTGAACTGAATTTTGTGTTCTCGTTGTGCGACAGGTTCATCGGCCAACCGCCGGATGGAATTCTGTTGGATCCCGAGGACAGCTTCTGGTGTCAGGCGCTCGAGGACCTGGAGACCTGCGGCCAATCAGAGCTGCTCAGAGAGATCGAGGTCAGTCGGCACGTTAGCATCCGCGTCCTTCGCTCCCAAAACCACAGATTAAAAATAAACATAGGTAGTTACATGTTCTAGACCTAGTTCATGTGTGTGTGTGTTTGTGCAGGCGTCCATCATGACAGGCACGGCCATCAGTCTGGGCGTGGACGGCGTCAACAAGCCTCCATCTGAGCCGCTACTGAGCCACAACAGGATGAGCCCCCTGCGGAGAAATTCTCTCCTGCACCAGGGGAACCTCCTGCACCAGGGCACGCACCTCCACCAGGGGGCCCACCTGCATGAGGAGGCCCACCTGCACGAAGAGGCCCAGCTTCACCAAGGTCAGTGGCAGACGCGACAGAATCAAATGTGTCTCCAGGAAACTAAGAGGAGGACGGATGAAAGGGGAAACAACTAAATGCTGTGCGTCAAATGCTCTCTGATATACTGTCAACAGCAAACCTGTGATTTCCCCCCAGAATCCCTCCTGCGCCAGGAGATCCATTTCAACCAGGAGGCCCTGCTGCACCACGACAACCAGTCCCCTCTCCTGCACCACGATCCCAGACCCAAGGCGTCCCTGAGGGTGTCGGAGAGGACGTGGGAGTCTCGACGGATTAAAGAGGAGATGCAGGGCATTCTGTCCCCGACGCCTCTGGAGCTGCACAAAGTGAGTTCAGAGCTGCCAGCGGTTCAGTGAGTGGTAAACAGAAGGGAGCGCTTCGTTCTTAAAAGATCAACTGGGGGGGAGGTTTGAGGAATCCTAAAAGGCTTTTTAGGATTCGTGTTGAGAGCTGAGTGAGAAGATCCGTCCACTTTCAGGAGGAGAGGAGCTTTTTACATGGTATTAATTCAAGGTATATGCAGGTTTTGAAAATCCCTTTCCTATTGCCAGTCGAGGTGTCCACCTTTCGGTTTCTCTCCATCCACCGTGACTCATTTTTGTTGCATGAAAGAAACTGAAACTCAAATGTTCTCTCCCGCTGTCGAGATGCATTACATGCAGATGAAAGGTCGCTGGTGCACGTTGTTCACAAGATGTAAAAAACGTTTATTTCTGTTTAAACACCAAGGCCTGGAAATTCAATGTGCGTCATAGTGCAGCGTCAAGACATGAACCAAAATTAGCTTGTTCACCCTGGTGTCCTGTTTCCATCACTGTCTATCAGAGACAGAGCCTGTTTCATTTACCACTTGAATCCATTGACATTGTAGACAAAAGCCAGATGTTAGTGGGTGTTAATGGTTTTCTTCGAGCTAGAGAGACAACCGATTCCCACTGCTCCCAAAACACAAAATGATTTCTACCAGTCCTGCTAAAAAGTTCCATCTAGTTTTTTTTAATGTGAAGACAAACACGTTTTCAAATGTTGTGAGGAGGAGTTGTGTAATGTTCCTCACAGATCTGGGGTCTGCCAGGGACTCTGCAGCAGGGGACATTTCCTCCTCAGCCCAGAGGGTTGTTTTGGTTCTGAACAGTCATGAGTCGGAGGCCGCTCAGAATCTACACTTTCATTTTTATCACCCAAACGGATGAAGAGTCGTGACCAGAAACCATCACGCGATATTAACGTTAATGGTTCACAGCTGGATTAAACCAGCGTCCCAGTGCTGCTGACGGGTCCTCCGCCACCGACCACGACTTTCAGCTGCTTCCACTTTACGAGGCCATAAAAACGACCTCTCCAGGAATTGTTTTTGTGAGGAAGACGTTAGTTTTGTGCACTGCAGGGTGTTGTGTAACAAAGTGGGGAATGTACTGCTCGGCTGCTCGGCCTTGTGCGGCCCGGGCCCAGGACGAGAAAGACATTTGTTATCCGGGGAGAAAGTACATTAAAGTGAATCCTCGGCTGGTTCACTGATGGACTCCTTGGCCGTCAGCCAAAGTGTTACAGTCTTTAAATGGTGCCTCATTAAAAGATCATGTAATATTCATACATGGTGCGCTGCCTCTCCAGCTTTTTGTTAAGCCCGATTTCTCTGGAGAACATCTGCTCCTCATTACTTATTGTAAAAATATCCCTTTTGCATTTAGCTCTCTGGCTCTATTGACGGGTCATGCTCCAGTAAAGTGATGCATCATGGGTGGAAAGTGAACAGTGGATCATTTAGTAGAAACTCCTCTTAACACAAGGGGCTGATTGTTTTTAAATAATTGATTCTCAGGATCTAAAAGACTCCAAAAAAGTGTTTAGATAATCTTGCATTTCATTTTCAAAGGTCTTACATGTTGTTTAAGTTATTGTTATTCTTTTCAGGTACTTACTGAAGAAACGTATGATAATAATAATGTATATTTCTAGGTCATCATACTTTATTACGTAGGATTTAGGAAACTGTGCTTTCTTTCCTGCTTTTTTAAATCAGGAGGATTTTCTGTCACTTTAAGTGTGAAAGTTAAATGTTATATATAATATCCTGCAGCCTTTTTAGTTTGTTCAGCTCTTTCAATTTAACATTTGTGGTACAGGAGCTGTCAACACTACAGAAATAGTGACTTTACCTTTTTTGCACAGTCTCTATTTATGTCTTTTCCTCTTTCACAAGTGAGTCTGTGGCCAAACAACACCGGAGACATTTTTAAAGTTTTACAATTGAGCGACATTTTAGAATGATCTTCATCTAACATTGTCTTTGTGTGACGTTCCAGGTATTTCTTAATTCAACAGTAGTCAGTCAGTGAGTTCTAGCTTGTGTTTCTTTCTTTTTGTATATATTATATAAAGTTTTATTCTGATCTCTCGGGAACCTTTGTTTTTCATTCATTGAGTTTTCCCTCGTTCCTCCTCCTGCAGGTGACGGTGATCAAAGACCCAGAGAGCGACGACTTCGGCTTCAGCGTGTCGGACGGTTTCTTGGAGAAAGGAGTTTACGTGAACATGATCAGACCTGATGGACCCGCCGACCGAGCCGGGCTCAGACCCTATGACAGGATCCTGCAGGTAAGGTTGAGAGCTCCACAACCAGAGGAGCAAAGGTGGTGCATCAGCAGGGGGAAATCTGTGGGTCTGGAACTTCAGATATTAGCTCCAAGGATTTAGCAATAAATACTTAAGTTGTCATCAGGAAGAATGGTTTAACCTGACCTGATTTCTGTCTTTGCAAGTCACAACCTGCCGGTCGAACCATTTCTATTTCCTCCAGGTGAACCACGTGAGGACGAGGGACTTCGACTGCTGCCTGGCGGTGCCTCTGATAACAGAAGCTGGAGACCGACTGGAGCTGGTCATCAGCCGCAACCCACTGGCCAACGACGACCCGGAGGACAATAACAACACTTTGGACCGTCCACTAGACCTGTAACACACACACACACACACACACACACACACACACACACACACAGTACACACACAGACACACACACAGTACACACACAAGGAACCGGAGACGGATCTGCAGACACACACATCCACTCTGTCTCACTCAGCCAGGAGACAAAGTAGTGGAAACTTACAGTATATCTGGAACTGGCCCAAACGCTCACACACACACACACACACACACACACACACGCACACACACACACACACACTTACAATCCAGCAGCTTGCAATAATTCTACGAAAGCGGGGCCAGAGAGTGAGCAGAGAATCCACCAGAGGCTCCTGACGACTCTCGTTGCTGCTCGAGCGCAAACGACAACGAACCTGGGACGTTAAAAAAAAACCATTTTTAACTGATACAGATTTTTGTTGTTTTGTTTTTATCTTAAAACAAACCTGAAATTTGAGCAAAGGGATTTCAGCTGTGTGAGACCACAGCTTCCCAGTAAGAAAGTCCCAGTGCTGATGGTTCCAGACGAATCTGCCTTATTACACATTCTAGGAATTTTCAAGTGCACCTGAAGTGATGAAGAGAACACGGCCTTGCTTAGGTTTCAGATTTAGTTTTGGGTGATGTTTACATTGTGTCTGTACAGATGTGGCCATATTGTTGCTCACGTTCTGCTCAAGAGTCATTTCCCTGGAAAAGGTGGAGTTGAGCTGTTTTTCCAGGGGTCCAGTCCTGTAGTTGAACTTCTGAATCGGACGTTGCACATCAAGTCACCACGCTGCTTCAAAAAAAGGAGGAAAATCTGAGTTAACGCCATCATCACACGGTCGAGACAACGGTGTCAACTGCCGAACTCTCTGGCAGCTGTGGTCATTAGATAACAACTCCTGTGTGTAGCACTTCTGAGAAATCCAGTAGAACAGGAAACAGGGACTGAGCCGTACACAGTTAAAGCTTGTGAGCTCGATAGAAGCAGATGGCAGATGAAACGAAAAGCCAACGTGTTTATCCAACTTGGTTAATCTTTACATTAGAGAAACAAACATGTTGCATAAGAGCCGCTGGTAATACCCACTGGCAAACATCAGAACTCGCCTGGGCAGGAGATGACAGCGCTTAAGACCAGTGCTGACCCGGGAACACATCCACTCTCCTAGCGAGCTTACTGTTGAAGAACTGCGATGTTTCTACATCTTCTGCAAGATGCAATTTAGCATCGATGCTTCCCACTTGCACGGGTAAAACTTTCAGGCATAACTGAGCAGGAGCATCGTGGCTGCTGCACATTCTTCTACGACTAGAATCACAAAAAAAGCAACTTCATAACAGGAAGTAACAGGTTTCCAGTGTTAAAGGAATAGATGCTCACAATTATCATCACTCTCACTACAGAGATCCCAGGTACAGATGAGGGTATCGTCTGCAAACAGTGGGACTGGATCTGTAGGGTGGAAGATGAAGCACCAAGTTGTTCAGACTCGCAGCGTGTCACACACACACACACACACACACACACACACAAACACACACACACAGATGTGTTTACATAAGAGGGCCAGTATGCCGTGTGTATGTGATTTACCATTTGTTCATGTTCCTGGATGTTTGCTGAACTGGGTGTGTCAAAAAATACAATACAGAGTACGGTACATAGTATAGTACATAGTATAGTACAGAGTACAGTACGGTACAGAGTACAGAATAGTACAAAGTACAATAACACATGCACTGTGTCTTAAATCAGCCACTTATTCACGAACACTGACTTTACTATAGAGAGACTTCTGTGTAGAGGATGATTTATTGAGCTCATACGCACAGACACACAAAATGGTGAACTCACGATCTGGTGAACTACAGTGATCAGTGAGTGATCTCAGACCAGACCAGGCTGGTTCCCTCTCAATTGAACTGGGACTGCTGCCAAGAAACCACAACGTTATAACCAGTTACCAGTAGAGTCAAGTGTAGGATCTGATGGTGGAGGCCTATGTTGAAAACCATGCCTTTCATTTCTGAGACATCGTGTTTGGCTTTGGACGATGTCTTAATACTCAATTTCCCATGAGCCTTAGCTGCTGCTGCTTTGGAGACAAAGCCTAATAACCCCTGCATCAATTCCAATGCTTAGTCATTACTGTTAAAGACAAAACCACCACAGTTGTTTCTATTTATCCAAAAGTGAGAATTCATGAATTTTGCATTTGAAAGAAACAG
>CM028873.1:30955397-30972297 GCA_016801935.1 Platichthys stellatus | reverse complement strand
ATTTTGATCCGTTTGGTAACGACAGATTCTTCCACGTCTTTCATGATTTTCTCAAGATTCCTTCCCAAAAAGTAATGTGTGTGTGTGTGTGTGTTTGTGTGTGTGTGTGTGTGAGCAAAAATGTGTAGAAACTACACAACGCACAGGAATAATACACGTGACAATGTGTGAAAGAGAGAAGGAGGGAACGGGAACAATCACAGCTTCTGTTCTCTCGCTCTCTTTCACTCGGGGTGGGTCTCTCACTCTTTCCTCAGATTGTTACATAACACAGTTAGAATCCAGCTGCCCCCTCCAAGAACGCCCCTATACATGTGAATGTGTGTGTGTGAGTGTGTGTGTGTGTGACTTTTTATCGTCACGTGTGCATCTGTATGTGTGTGTGTTGGTGTCTGTGTGCACTATATACATGTGTGTTTACATGTGTGCATGACTTTTTTCTTTCGAACACGTTTTGACTCGTCTGAGCGTTTGAGCTCGAGCGTTAGCGTGTGTGTGTGTGAGTCCGAGCGAGCGTTAGCTGGTGTACATTTCATTGTACAGCGGTGATTTCCATCAGGGCCATTCACCGAAACCCTGATGAGACACAAAAACAGGACCGACTCCGTTTCCGTGAGCGAGCCACACAACGTTTTTCATGAAAACCACACACAAAAAAAACTGAAGGGACTTCAACCTCTTTCCAAGCACTTACTACAAAAAGAGAAGCACACTGTTGAATACCATGCACTGTAAGTATTTTCATGTACAACGTTAAAAAAGACGAGTTTTTTTATTACGCAAAAATCAAGTGGCACAAAAAAATGAAATGGAAAAAAGCAACAAAAGAGAGAGACGTTTAAAAGCCTTCCAAAGTGATCTGTTGGTTTTCATGTATGTATGTAAATACGTATGTGGTCAGTCATACTCCCTATGCATTTCTGGGGTCAAAGGTCAGTTCCAAGCCAAATCCAGAGTCGTAACACACAAATCATATTGTGATTTTATTTTAATGTAATTTCATGTTTTACAGTCGAATGGTTGAGATTTACGATCGACACTGCAATTATAACAATTAGTAATAATTCAATGTGGGTTTCACGACTCCGCCCTGTCATCATCCTGAAGCCGATAACAGATTAGTAATTAGCTTTATAATCTGGAACCCCTTAATACCCACACATCCCCCAAACAATCCACTGTGTTTACGTTGATCACCTTTAGCTTGAAGCGAATCCACTGTCTTACGAAGAGGATTCCATTTTCTTGACCAGAGAATCGAGCCTGGAGAGAAGATTTGAATTCTTCATCTCTCAGAGTTCCCTCGTGTTGAGGTTTCTCTCAAACGGATTCTCATGAGCAGTCATTCACTCTCTGGAGACGCAGGAGAAAAGATCACGATGCTGTTGTTTCCTTTCAGTTTGGTTTTTCTATATAAGGGGAGGCCATACTGAAAAAACCACAATCTATTATATAATATATGATATAGTCACCTTACTGTTAAACTATTAAAAATGGTGGCTATAGGTTATGGTCTAATCTTATCTTCTCTTATCTAATCGGGACTCATCCATCTTTGAAGTTATCGACTCGTCTCCTCTGCAAAAAACAGAAATTTCTTAATCTGAATTCATCTGATTTTCAAGTCAAATCACGTGAAGTCCCAAAAATTGAAATTCCCAAAGAACCACCAGGACTGTGTTGCTCAGAAAACTTGGTCATCTGAGCATCCGGATGTTTAATTTGAACCATATTGACGTTACTGTAAACAGGAATTTATTTTTACTCTTCCAGCAAACCGTCTGTACACAAAGAGGAAATGCTGCATATTTCCGAAAAGCACATTTTGGTGTCTCTGACTATCTGTTTCACATTTCTGATAATTGCATGTCAACATTTGGCATAACGGCTTTTCTTTGTATGTATTTGTTAATTTTACAAAAAATAATGTTTTAAAAGATGTGTTGACAAGTGGCATCAAACTGTGTGTTACGATTCCGGATTGTGTTTCTTGTAATGTATGCGATGTGTTGACATTGTGGTTTGTTTGTTTTTTTCAGATTGTGTAAAGTTCTATTCTATGTAATATAGTATTTTTCTATGACGATATTACAGAAATTACAAAACAAACATTATGAAAAGGGAAAATAAAATGTATAACTTTGTCGTTGTTCGTCTTTTTCTTTTTCATTTTCTATGAAACAAAGCGTGTACTGCTATACTTCTCTTTTTGAGAAGAACGTGAGAAAAAATGGAAGAATAAAATGTCTAATTTTATGACCTGGATCTGTCGTTATTTTGATGAACATGTTGATTGTGTAATTTTAAAAAGTACCAGTGAGTAAGATTTAGATGAGAAGGATCTGCCTCATCTTGATTTGTACCAATTGTTGTTTTCCTAACACTTTATTTTTAAATACTTTATATTTACATTTGGGCGGGTGAGGAATGGTTCAGCTGCAACGTGACACTTCACCACTAGATGTCCCTACACTCTACACAGTGGACCTTTAAATCTGGGATTAAAATGCACGTTAGTGAGGGAAGGACACACTTTGACACAAAGTCGTTTTCCATCCATATTTCAGAAACTTAGACAGGAACCAACTTTAAATTGTGTTTCCCTAGTTCCATAAAATGTCAGAGTATTGGACGTAATAAGCACAGATCGGATAGAGACACAACATAACTGTCTTATGTGCACATCTAATAAAATGACGTGTGTCTCTTCATGTGTGTGAATGGAGCCTCTTTGTGTGGTTCTGTGTGTAGCTCGTGGCTTTTCTCCATTTTCTTGTGTATACCGGACTTTACATTCTGCCTCTGCTGTCTTAATTATGCCCGAGAGCCAACTGTTACATAACCAGTCCAGGACACACACACACCCACACACACACACACACACACACACACACACACACACACACACACACACACACACACACACACACACACACACACACACACACACACACACACACACACACACACACACTAGTCTGCTCTTTATAACCCTACCAACATTAACACAAACCATTAGATCACAGATTGTTATCATGATTCCACCAGCAGCAGTGCAAAGTGACTTCATGTGGGTTCAGACGTTAGAACTACACAATGACAGGTCCACAGTTGACACATGATTGTGTGATTAGAAAACACAAACCCCTTCTGTGCCAAACTGAAACTGGTTTTTCAAGCTGCTCTTTAACTGGACCATTTCATTCTATTCAACCGAACTTTACAGTTACCAGTGTTTTCAAGTAAATAAGGTGATTTGTATTGTTTCTTCTTTTAGTAGTTTACATCTATTTTAAAGTATTTCTGTTTTGTACTAATTACGACTTAACATTTGAAATTTAAATATTGTATTGTAACTTTTCTCCTCCATTTACTTGAGATGTATCTATTAATCTATTTATTTATTTACTTTCATTTTGCCCTTTTTACCAAACAGTCATTACTTCAGATGGAACCAGCAGCAGCAGGTTTATTGTGGGTTTCTGTGCAGTGAGGGTGGAACTGAGGGGAAAACCCAAACCTCACATGCAGCTGAGTTACCAGCGACTGATCCGAGGAGGAGACGGGGGTGGACGCGTCCGCTGGGAATAAAACTGGCAAAAATTAGAAAACATGTTCGTTCACATGTGTCCCTGAAGGAGTAGGAAACTGCTCACGTTTGATTCTCTCACCATCTTTAGCTGTTTGTTTTTTTCCACTGTAGAACAAAAGCAAAAACACAAGAAAACACGTTTTTTTCACTTAGCGTCGATTCCAGAAAACTGTCGTGAAGATGAATTGCAAAGCGAAGATTCTCAGCGTCTATTCTGGGAGCTGGCGGGCAGAGAATGGAAATGTCAGCTCAAGCTTCTTTCTTTGGACTGAAAGATATTTAAAGCTCCGGCCACAGAAACACAGCTGCAGTTTTCCTCTGGTTCAAAACCACAAACACAGTCTGAGCTCCTGCAGAACTCTGAGGTCAACCCGGATCAATAACCACAAGACTCACATCCGAATTCGTTTTTATACGTCTCTGGGAAAAAATTAAAAATCAAAACAGCAATAATGACGGAGCATTAGCGCCTGGATTCCTGCGGAGCTTTGTGACGACTTTAGAATAAACACAGCGTTTTAAACGAGTATTTAATGTTGCTCTGTAAATACTTTCATGGGAAACGTCAGGTTTAATGTGACCCTGCAGATTTCCAGGGGAAGTTACAATTATCTGTGTTGAGTACACACACGTGTGAGCCTTTACTTCCTTGTTGTGTAACGGATGTTGGGCTCAAAAAAAAGATTCCATAATAAACTTGGTTTTTGGAACACACAGCTTAATCATGGGGGGGGGGGGCTCCTCTTGTTTTCGCCGGTGAGAAGCTTAGATGGTGATTTCTGTTTTGGTGTATTCCTGTTTGGTTAGGTAAGCGCACACTGGATTTATTTGGCTCAGCCTCTTTGGGTTGTTCTTCCGAAAACGAAGCCAAGACAAACGTTGACAACTCTGGAGAAACAGTCTTTAAAAGATGATCACATGAACAGCACGTGGAATAAGAGGTGACTATAGAAGGAGAGAGTCTGGAGGCTGCTGGGATCTGAGGAAGCCAATTGCAGGCCTGGATCCACCTGGGCAATGATCTAAATCAACCAATCAGTGATCTGCAAGATATGTCAAAGGATGTATACAAGTATGTCCAGTGGGGATTTGGGCGGGGACAACACGTTTCATTTTACAATTTCTGGGAATGATAAAAAAGAGAAATGTGTCAAATCTGAGAAAAAGAGAAATGTTTGGCCACTTTATGTTTCTATGAACTAACCTCAGTTCTGGATCTGCTCCAGAATGATGTGGAAATCCGTCCAATAGCTTTCTATGTGTAACTTGCTCACTAATAGAACACTTACACAAGCCTCCATAATGTAGCTGGGATTCTATGATGTGCAGGTTATTTTCCTGTACATGTTTAAATACACAAACATACAGCAAGTATCAGTTGTGTAACAGCCAGCAGCAACTGTACAGACTTTAACGTAATGAGCACAAACCGCAGAACAAATGTAATTCAGTGCCAAATAACCATGTTCATCTTAATGATGCGGCAGGTTATCATTATATTTGTCTTGTTATTGTCCTGAAGCTGTAACAGTGAATGTGCAGCTGCAGCTTCGTGTTTGTAGACGTAGATTAAATCTTGTATTAAAGGCTCTGCAGGATTAAGTGTTTATTATGTTGTCAAAGATATTTAGTACAAAGTAAACTGGATCGAATGATACAAGCGTGCATGTGCATGTGCACGTATAAATAAAAGAATCTGCCAAAAAGAGAAAGGAAGATCTAGAGTAAATAATATTAAAATGTTATCCTAGTTTCAATCATAATAAACAAGACGTGTTATTACTTCAAATCTCAATAAAAGTAAACATTATTTCCGGTTGTTTGGATTTCTTGAACACAAACACTGAATATAATAATTGTGTTTTACTACAATTTATTTAAAAGGTTGTATCTCCGGCTTTAGGATTAGAGTTTATTTTGTTATCGTTAACATGTCCCCTGTGTGTGTGTGTGTGTGTGTGTGTGTGTGTGTAGCAATCATCCAAACAAATAATTAAATATCCAAACAATAAAAACACGACTCATTTTCTGAAGACAAATTTTTTATTAAGAAATAAAAAAAAGTTTTACACCTTTGCAAAACCTGTTCAAACACATTTTTTTTTTCCTTCTTTTCTTTTTTCTAGCTCACGGGTCGGCCTTAGAAATAAAAAATAAAACCTTTCAAACTCTTTTAAAAAATGTTTTTCCTTCACCAAGGATTAACAAAAACATTTTCCCCATGTACATTCTCAAAAAGGAAGGGCTGGTATTCGGTATAATGCAGAAGAGACTGAGACCACGCTCAGAATGAGGATGGGGGGGAGGTGGGAGGGGATGGGATGAGCAGGACTCCATTTCCCAGAGGCCTTAGCGCTGGGATTGGCATCGTTCAAGCAAGTAAAAGGAGAAAACGTGATTCAAATATTGTTTTCTCCGAATTTCAAACCAAAGAACAAAGATGATCTTTGCATTAAGGAGGATTTTGTTTCCATATTTCTAATAAAGAACAACTTTAGTGATAAAAGCAGATGTGTCAGCACAAAGCGCACATCTGTATGATTACATGACATGTCAGGAACACACAACCAGACTCCAGCCTCTGCTGATGAGTTGCAAAGCTGAAATCCAGCTGTCGTAGAGTTTCCTGACAAAGTTCTCTGGTGGACGAGGTTGAATGTAGAACTTGCATAAAAAGAAAGGACCACATTGGATAAAGTGTAACCTGTGTTTTATTGGATTTACCGCTTTTGCTTTTCCAAAAGCTGCCAAATTTATTCCTCCAAGGTTCCATCCCAAGCGGATTGGAAACGAGAGCCATATAAGGACGTGTTCGGACTCTGCAGACGTCCGATGTGTCTCAGATTATGGAGTCGTGAACTTTGGTGGTGACATGTTTTTGGAAAGCTGCCAGATGTTCAGCAACAAAGCAGTAATGAGATTCAAGCGATGAGCATTAGAGCCAAAAGGGGAAAATACCAGACTTCAAGAATAAAGTTGTAAATTTACAAGAAAGAAATTGTGTAATGTCGCAGGAAATGGGAATAAATGTACGACTTGTGCAGGAAAGTTTCTCTTTGTGGAGAAATGATTTTGTAGTTTCTCAAGAGGGAGGATGAGCTCTAATTTTCTTTTGAAGCTTATTTCCTGATGTAGTTTTTTGCTTTATTCTTGCAATAATTTTTTGCTTTTTCCTCTTTAAACTAGGACTTTATTCTTGTAAATTGTAACTTTTATCACTTGATATTTTAACAGTTTGTCAAATTATGACTCCTTGAAATATAACTTAAAATAAAAATTAATTAAACGACTATTCTCATTATGTAAATAGATTAAATGTAATGACTTCAATGTGTGACTTCTTGCTTGTTATATAACAGCTTTATTCTTAATTCTTCTCGTAATTACTATTTCTCACTAAATTAAAACTTTTTTCGTGTAAATTTACAAATTTGTAGTCGGATATTATGACTTTATCGATATCTCCGATATTTTTCCTTCGAGGGCCTCTAATACTCTAGAGCTGAGATAAGCTAAGTGGCAGTGTCCCACCCCTCAGGCTCTACTTTCCTCTCAGTGCTTTTCAAACCACGTGGTCGTTGATGGAATAGTGGTTTAGTTCAGTTTCACACTGCAGAGCATTTTGTTTGGATTTAACAATGGTCCCTGAAGACTCAAAACAAATATTTTCTTCAAAGAGTTCACAGGCTTTTATCTTACATCAAAGGTAAGTGCCACCTTTAGAATAAAAATAAAAAATAAAACAGCAAGAAAAATAAAAGTTTTCTACAAAGTATTGCACATCACAAATTGTAGCTTTTTCTGTTGGTTTGTTTTTGATTGATAGTTCTACAAGTTAGTCGGATGACAGAGGTTCAGATACACTATATTTGGAATAAAAAAGGCAAAACGTGACAGACACACAATCAAAAGTAAAATAAAACAAGAAACTGCTCGATTCAACACACACAAAAAAAAAAAATCAGTACAAATAAAAAGTCATAAGTAATTCTTTTCTTAACCTTAAAAAATAAATCTTCAGAAACTTTTACATTCACCCGCAGGTGACGTTCACATTTCAACATTCGCGGTAAAAACTTGTGCATCGCTAATGCTTCAATTCTCTTGCAAATTCATTAACTCTGAGAAAACAAGTCAGTTAGCTTAGGTTCATTGGTTTTACGTAGGCTAACTGATGGGAAGTGTAAAAAGGCAGAGGGACATGTACACACTGTAAATATACACAGACAGGCTGAAGAAACCAATACACAACTACTGCATGAATCACAACTTCTGGTTCATGGTTTCACCAAAGAGAAGAAGGGTCTTAGCACTGGGGGGAAAGAAAGAGAGGGTTTAGGGGGGGGGGGGGGGGGGGGGGAATCGTTTTTCAGCTGAAGTTGGAGAAAAGTTGAAACTAATTTGTGTCTGTTAATTTAAGTCTCCACAATTTTTAACAAACTTTTTGAGATGCCTGGAAGTCTCCTTGGTCAATGTTTTTGCATGAATTATTTAAAAGTTCACAAAGTTTTTCCAGGAGGGAGCCGACAGATCTTTAACTTCAGCTACGTGTCAGCAAGTATCTGTAAACATGCAAGTGGATGCTGAGGTGGGGACGGGGGAAAAAGAAGCGATGGGAAATATTTGCAGCTGAAACAAATTGCCACATTTGGAGGTTGTGCGTCGTGGGAAGTTTTCCCAAATCACACAATGTGTGCTAAGAGCCTTCAGGGGAACGGAGAACCAGGTCTGTACAAAAGAATAAAAGCTGTGAGTGTGTATTAAAACGAGAGCTCCGCCGTACAAAGAACAACTCATATAGGAAAACAAGTTTGTCACTGTATGAAAATAGATGTGTGCTGTGGATTTGGTCTCACAAATCCCTTTTAATGATATGAGCTACTTCCGTCTATATGAAGAAATTGAATAAACTTTTTTTTTTTTTTTTTAACAAACACTAGATAGATAAAACATGAAAACAGGCCCTGGTCGTACAATCACGTCTGATGTTTGATTCCTGCAATGGGAAAGCGGATGGTGACGTGGTTTAGGGGGGAGAGCGGGTGAAGTTGAGGTGTGTCGACAGTATTCAGATATTTGTACGTCAGTGAGAACCCTGAATAAAAGATGGCAGTGTTTTCTTCTTCTTCTTTTTGGCCTCATCACTCGATATGAAGTCCAAATTATACAAGTAAGGTGCAATTAAAAACTCACTTTGATTCACTCCCACTGTATTTTTGCCTTTGACTCTGGATAGAATAGGCAGTTAAGGTGTGATTTCTTTTTTTGTTTCTTTCCCGTTCTGACTCAACGGCCTTTCGATCTGGATGAAAACATCATTTTCCACTGCTACCGTTAAATTTCAGCTCTTCGTCTCCCACAGTTTGACGTCTAATATATACGTATATATATATTTTGGGGATGCTGGGATAAAGCCCGACAGAAAAGGTCCTGAGTGGATGGTCGCTGGTCACACAAACACATTGGAAACGCCTCGTTACACAAGACATATTTAAAATGAAAGCGACAGTTGTTACCGTCGCACTTTGACTGGTTTTGAGTTGTCAATGGTTCACATTGTCGATAGTATGGCCCCTTTGCTATTGTGAAGAATGTAAATGTAGTTTTTCAATTTTTCGTCTTTGTTTAAATAAAGATGATTTAAAAACTAAATAAAAAAGAGAAATCAGCCAGAACACAGAAGCAGACACTGTTCATGTGTCACAGGGCACATTCCTCTCTCTCCGGGTCCGGGGACTGACGGAGTTTGGCCGGAGCCGGTTTCAACGGCATCAACTGCTCAGATCAATTTAGTATATCCAAAAAAAATGAATCGATATTCACCCAATTTTGTCCAAATAGTAAAAAGCACTGTTCACGATTAATTTGATCAACCTTAGAATTGAACAGTTTGGGCTCCTGGTTTGAATCCCGAGCCCGATGCCGCGCTGTAAACTTGGCAAACGCGGCCAAACTCCATCGGCCAGCGGCTCCGATTGGTCAGCTGCCTCCTCTCACGGTGTCTGGACAGGAGTTTGGCACTCAGACGAGTGGGCAGGCTGACACTGGCTGATCTACTGGGAGGCGTCACCCAAACCAGTGGCTCAACGCCGCAAGTCGCAGCGTGGGTGACATGTTGGTTCTAAACCACTGGCGCCAGTGCCCGTGCACGTGTGTCTGGCTGAGTTCATCCAACTTAAATACTGTCACCTTGTATTTACAGAAGAGGAAAAGCTATATAAACCCCCAACAACTACAAACTTACAGATGGAGCCATTGTAGGAGTGCCAGTCTTTTTTTGTTGTGTACATTAAACTGCTTTTTAAATTTATCCCACGAGAGGAAAAATCCGGTAAAAATCAGTTTACGTTGTTTTAAAACTTCACCACGAGGACTGTACTACAATGGCTGCCTCTGTAAATGTATGATTTGTATAATAGCTTAGTATTTTCACCAGATGAAAGAAGTATTCCTTCTCCTATGTAAAACTACAGCAATAATCATCATCAATAGTGAATACCAATAACATTATAGTCTTAATAATAATAAAAAAACAAAAAAATCTCTAAACATTGACAGAGGAAAAAACTAATAGTAATGTCACTTCCTCTGTAGAAAACAAAGTAAATCCAATCCAAACTCGTAAGCCAGATGCCTAGGGCAGTCACTACTGTACTGTAAACTGGTCTAGGACAGAGAAAGATAGATAGAGAGATAGATAGATATAGATAGACTGATTAGCTACTACTGTACAGTACGCCACAGACAACACACTCAAGGGTTCAACCTCCACACTTCAAATCCTTTCAGATACGTCCGTCTTCCTGCAGGAGCGGGTTCACCCCCCCCCCCCCGGGTTCCCCCCCCCCCCCCCCCCCATGCAGCGCAGGCTCAGTGCTCGTTTCTCTTGGACCCATAGTTTACGGCTATGGAAGATGGGGGATATTTGTGCTAAGGTGCGTTTAAGTACTATGTTCCTGCTTTGATAAGGGGCGTCGGCTATGGCAGTGTTAATTCTATATATTTTGTTTTGTATTAGCTGCACCAGGCAATTATTTTAACGTCTCAATGCCCCAAAGGAACAAGAGCTGCTGGGCAAGGTTGGTTGGAACCAAACCAGCTGGTCTGCGATACCACGACAGGAAGGAGGCAGCGTGAGAGAAGAGTTCGGTGGCGACAGCTTTGGATTTCTGCTCTTAAGTTCAGATCTGTCATGTTTTTTGCTGATACAGAAGTTACAGATACCAGACTTCAACAATTTGTAGGATTTTGGACATTTACGTAAGTTTGGTTGTGTTTCTGATTTGGTAGAACTTTGCCTTTCGCAGACAAACAAAGTTTCAACTTCTACAATTTACACCCAAATATCTCCAATAGATAATAAACCTGACATCAGTTGCACCTGCTGCCTGTTCAAAAAGCCGAAAGCTGAACCCAATGGCACCTATGCTCAGTCAGAAAAGTCTGTATTTGTTAATCCATGATAAGTGTAGATAACATTTTTCATATAGTGGCTAAAAAAGCCCGTTTTGATTCAACGACTCGATAACCACCTTCTTCCTTCTTTTAGAACAATGGCTTATTTTCTGCAAAAGTAGCTGTTGGACCAAATGGAAATCCACCAGCGTGTCACTGCGCCTTTAAATAAGACAACTGTGGGACGATTCGTGGTCACATGAATATTTAAAATAAAATACAAAAAATAACAAAAAAATAACAAAAAACAGCTGAGTATTTCAGAAATAGATTTGAAATGTGATCGCTGCCCTCTCGTTAAAACCACCAACAGCAAACTCCTCCTAAAAGATTTGAAACTGGAACTTTTTTTTTCCTCTAAAAACCCTTATCAGTCCACCAGACAGACAGATAGACAGATAGACAGAGAAGCTAGCTAGCTTTAGAAGCATTTCAGAGGACAGGAGAGGAGAGGAGAGCGATCTCATGGAGAGCCTCCGCCTCATTCCTTTACATCATCGTTTCTACGATGGTGTGGGTGGGGGCCTTCAGCAGGCCCTTGTTCCCATTGGGATCCAGTGGGTAGGTGAGGTCCTTGGGGCCGCGGTGGTCTGCGGGACGGGAGCTGGCGCCGCCGCGAACCGGGGCGGCCACCGCCTTGATCCTCTGCAGGAGGGAAGGAGAGAGGATGGAGGGATGGGAAGGGCAGATTGAAGGAAAGAGGGAAGGAGTGACAAAAGTATTAATGAAAAGAACGAGATGTTTTAAAAACTGGTCTTAAAACAAGCAGATACAAGCAAAATAAGTTTAAATGGTGCTTGAATTACAAATCTTAAGTTAATATTAAAGTCTGTGGAACCTCCTAACAGTCACTACAAGAATCCTTTTGAGGATTCATTTCGTGGTCACGCCTCTCAAGCGGTATTTCATGCCCAGTTCGAGGTAAGATTCAACAAGCTGATTAAGACTAGTGCTGATATTCAGCTCTAGTCGGTCACGTTGGTTGGGCACACACTTTTTACAGTGCACACGCCTATAATCGGAGAAGCACAAACTCGGTGCAGCTTCGAGTTCAGCCGGGGGTCATTTACTTTTCTCTCGGGCTCAGACGGGATCAGCGGGACTGGAAGAAAACTAAAGTAATCCTCAAGAGCCTCTGTGCACGACCCTTCAGGCTCCGATAACACAAGCACCCACCTCAATGAGCGGCCCATCAGATTGAATGATCTTGATGACAACCACCATGGGGATGCAGATCATAGAAGCCAGGGCCAGGGTCCATCCGAGTCCAATGGCCCCGTCAGGATACTCGTAGACCTTGTTATACGTCAATGGCTTGTATTTGACCAAGGAGAAAACAAAGCAGCCCTGAGGAAGAAGAGGAAAAGTTCATTTACAGCAGGTAAACTTCAAACAACTTCATGTTGGTGATTTGTCTCTTTAAGACAAGTGTGAAGAGGGATGAAGAAAGACCGTGATGACACTAGAACAAGTTTCAGGAAGTGGAAAACGTCTTAGAATAAAAAAGAGGAAGAGGTCGGACTCTAGCCGTGTGAAAAGCAAAAGAGAAGCTCTTACCATACACAGTGTAGGAGTGATGTAAGACCAGCTCCATTTCATCCATGGGTTTGGTCTGTAGCCAATCATGTCCTCAACCGCATCGTAGAAATTATCAGCGCCTGCGGAGACAGAAACAAAATCTAATTATCTCGTCTCCTGAGAAAAATTCGCTCAGCAACAGAATGTGCCAGGAAGTTAAATAGCAAAGGCAATATTATGTGTGAGGCACGTTTTAATTTGAAAGTTCTTTAGACAGGATATAGAAGAGTTCTTATTCCAAACTGGCTTTGAATTATCTATTTATTGTCTCTCTCAATTTAAAAGTGTCTAATCGTTTGTTGTGGTGAAATAATCTATCGTAGAATAAGGAGATTCTTTTTGTGACAGTGCAAAAAAAATATATAGTATCGCAATATATACATTCAACGATTCTTCAATAAACTATCGATAATAAAGTTGCTTGATCTGCTTCCTCTTTCTTAGTTGAGGCAAAAAGATGATACCACTTCTGTCCAGCAGATGGCAGTATACAGAGTCTGATGTCTGAAGTAATGACGTTTCCGAAAAAAATAAGCGAACGCGAGAAAGCAGAAAATACTCGTTGATCCAACCTGAAACGTAACTTCTTAAATCAGAATGTTTTTAATATGATTTAAGTTTATTTTATTTTCTAATGGCACTAGCTTAATGAGCAAGAACAACGATATCTATATATAAAACCGTTTTGTGATGTCCGTTGTTTTCGGTTATAGAAATCATATTGTATAAAGTGTTTGGTAAAGAATCTTCAGCTATTTAACCACTGTCTAGTGATTAAAAATAATATCTTATTTCAAAATTATGATACTACTCGACACCAGAGTATCATGATAGCATTGAATCGGTAGAAAGGTTCTTCATCCCCTCAAGTGCACGACCAAGTGAGCGTCACATTCAGTTCAGACATTACAGGAGAATACCTCAGGAGCATCAGGCTCCTGTGCACTACAGGAAATTAAAAAAATAAAAGGATATTAAAGAGGGATGTTACTCACCATAAACCCAGGCAACAGCAATACATTCAAAGAATGCCACCCACAGAAGGCACACACCGCTCGCTGCATAGTAATCAAACAGCTGGAAAACATACATGCCACCCTGCACAGAGACAAACACACAGAAGGACACATTTAAAATACTGTTCAGAAAATGTCCCGTTTCATAAAAATCACACTAAAACAACTGTGTAGGATCTGAATGCATGAATCTACTGGTACATAGAGGTGAACTGCAGGAGGCAGGTTTAGCATGATGCTACAGAAACACACACAATTGTTTAAGTATCATGTGAGTATTAAGATATGTGGTGTAGAGACACAGATATAAAAGGGAAGTGGATATAAAAAGGGACATAGATATAAACAGACAGACATATAGAGACACAGATATAAAGAGAAAGCTATAAAGTGACGGAGAAACAAAGAGCCCGAGATACAAAGAGATATTTTAAGACAGAACATGACCGGCAGACATGTCGGCACGTGAGAAGACAACTGCTTCTGAGTGTGTGTGTGTGTGTGTGTGTGTGTGTGTGTGTGTGTGTGTGTGTTCGGGGTGATAACTGCTTTAACAGTCATGGGAATCCTAAACTTAAACCAGGCCACAGCATCCATAAAAAGATGTTGTCATGGGAACGACAGAGAGGAAGAGGGAGGGAGAGAGGGGGGGGGAGGGAGAGAGAGAGAGAGAGAGAGAGGGAAATAGAATGACAGAAGGTTATACGTTGTGTGAGAAGAGGAATGAAGGCTGGGAGGGCGGTGGCGGTTTGGGAGGGCGGTGGAGGAGAGTGACGAGTGATGAGGTGAAGGATGGAAGGTGCATGTGAGATTAGAGACACACAATGATTTAACACAAATTCAAAAAGATCTCATTTGCTCTTTTTTTTTTTTAAAGCATCATAAATCATTTGAGTGTTTCCCGTCTTGATGTCGTTATTCGCCAGGACGAGCCTGCAGCACCGGGGGCTGATGGACATTTCACATTTCAGTTCCTGGAGAGATGTTTAAGAAGAGGAACCGACAGTAACTGTGTCCGAACAAAGAGCAGCTCGTCTTCACTCAGATAGAGATGAAGGGATATCTGAAGAGCGTACAATGCTAACCAGCCAGCAGCTTGATCTCCTCACACAGAGAGAGAGAGAGAGAGAGAGGAGCAAAGAGGTTCACAGCTGAGGAGGTTACACTTTTCATTTCGTCTTGTGATGGGCATGAAAACCACAAATTTGTTGACTCCTTTGTGTGTGAAATAGGAATTTTGACAGTTGGCCGATTCTTCATATTCATAACTTATTCATCATTTCCAGATGAATACACGGCACGCAGAGGGTGGAACAAATCCGCTTTTTTAAAAATGCGATCGAACCGGATCTTTAGTTCATGCAATCCTTATCTTTTTCCCCCCAGCTAAACCCAGAAATACAAAATATTGCAAAAACGCTAGAAAATCCAGTTTTATTTGTTTTGGCTTTTTTCTTAGTGTTCTTCTTCTTGCAGACTTTGCGATGACTTCTTATATCATGAAACTCTCGGGCCTAACAGATGAAACAGAGCATCACTGTGTCGACAGAGCAGATCTGCACAGTATCAGGTCCCGGAGAGATTATGACGACCACACTAGGTTTGAGAGGTCGGTGATGAAAAGAGTCTGCTGCTACAGAGCAGGTTCTGTCAGGATGATGCATCACAATGACACGTCTGTATTATTCAAGAGAGGATAAATGTCACTGAGTCACAAAGGAGGAGAGAAAATACAAAAAAGTCAAGAAAAAGGTATGAGGAGTAAAACGAGTCCAGAGAGGAGAAGAGGAGAAGTGCTCAGGACAGACGAGGAAGAGGAGTTAGGGCCGAAGAGGGGAGATGGGAAAGGAACAGCAGGATGGGAACGATGGGAATAAAGAACGATGAGAAAATCATCGGAAAACAGACAAGAATAGAAGGAGGAAGACTTGGAAAAGCTAAGTCAGGTCTGGAGAATCTATTAATACTGGAGGAGGGAAGGGAAGTTCTCATGACTTGACAGTATAAATAGCCGACTGTCATCTCCCCGGGGACGAACACTAATAACCGCCTGAACGCTGGTGCTACTGGTGAACGAGGCTTTGGGCCGGAGCCGATAAATGAGGTCAGCAGCCACAAAATGTACGTGCAATTAACAGAGGCTGCTGTGCACGTGCTGGATACAAGCAGGTTAAACTCACAGGTAACAGTCTACAGAGCATTCACAACATCTCACCTTGGTAACCATGGTCAGTCCAAGCAGGTAGCTGATGCTGCAGATGATAGCGATGAAGATCTCTCTGCGGTAACCCTTCCTTAGGAAGGACGGATACAGATCCACCAGTGATGTGATCTGCCCTTCCACCTCCACAAACTGCAGGGACAACACAGGCGGCGTCAGATCAACAACAACAAAATGACAATCGATGTTTAATGTTCATATCTTCATAAGTATTGTAATTTGACTTCTATTTCTGTTTAGCTGGAGAAACCTACATGTGAGTTTAATGAAAAACCAGGAGGTTATGTTTTCACCCTCGTCTATTGGTTTATTTGTTTTTGAGCAGGATTAGATGAAAACTACTGAATGGATAAACATGAAATTCGGTTTTAGTGCAGAACCAGGATCTTATTCTCTTTTCTTCTCTAACATAAGAAGTTAGGTGGGTTGTGTCTAATTTTTAAATCACAATTTTCACAGGGTGTAATGCATGGATCATGTGAGAATGAGCAATAAAATATGACTCAACTGAGACACAATACAGTTAATTCTGTGAGAGTCAACTGATCCCCCGCCCCCCCCTTTTCAGGCTGTGTGTGCATGTCGCTTTCGACCGCAGCCATGTGAGGGTCAGTGTGACACGTGTGTGAATTCTTACAATGTTTAGCGTGTGCAGTTCATTCCAGATCAAAATGAAAATACGGACCTGGTGAATTTAAATATGGTTTTATGAGACTTTGTGCTGTAATAGTTTCGAATGAATTCTGTTTTTAATCCACGTTAAAGAATTTGTTTTGTCTGTGGCTGCTCGGCTTCCTCGCACACATTCCTACGTCTACAACCGGCCAATAAGCCGCTGAGAGTCTTGCTAAAGGGCGCCTCAACAGTCAGAGCTTTTTATCACCACATCTTTAACATTTCAACAGCCGGGACTTCCCTGCTCACCTGACTGTCGAGCCCAAGCAGCAGCAGCATGACGAAGAAGAGCACTGCCCAGACTGTAGGGAAAGGCATCATGGTTACAGCCTTGGGGTAGGCGATGAAGGCCAGGCCTGGACC
>CM028873.1:30927833-30948220 GCA_016801935.1 Platichthys stellatus | reverse complement strand
AATGTTTGTTTGGTTGGGTGGGGGGGGGGGGGGGGGGGGGGGGGGGGGGGGGGGGGGGGGGGTCTGTGTATTGTATGTATTAATTCAAAAGTCCGATATGTGTGTACGTCTGTGTGTGTTTGTGTGCGTGAGTGTATAAATGAATGTGTGAACTACTTCACTGTCGCATCACGTCTTTTTAATCACTCAGCTAAAAGCTAATTAGCAGCTGCCGAGCATCTACATCTCTGAACACAGTCACACACACACCCAGACACACACACAGACACACACACAGTCACTTGCTCGGATCACATGGCACAGTGCTGATCAAACAAACAGATGTGTTCTCCTCCATGATGTAATTGCTTGCGCTCATCCGCTGACCTCAGCTGACCTCGCTCAGTCTGTTTACATGTGGGATCCATACTTTTAAACTCCAGCCACCGTCACTTCTTTCACTTTACAGACTCGGGTGATTTCCAGATACGTCTTTTGGAAAGTTCAGTCTATTATGAGGATTGACTCTGAAGAATGAAGCATTTATGTTATTGTTTTTGAGTCAGTACGCTGCTATTGGGCTTTTAAAAATGTCTAAATCCGCCTTAAGTGTCGTTGACCTTGTTTCCAATGGAAAACTGAGGTAAGGAGCAGATTGTGAATATGCCTGTGTGGTGACCACAGGTCGTGTCAGGGCTATGGATTTTCTATCTGTTCCTAATAAGAGTCGCTATATTTACTCTAGCTTCCTTCAGCCCTCATCAGCATTCCTGTCCCTGTCCGTCTTTAAACTCCACTCGCTGACCCTTCATACTCTGCTGGAATCCTTCACCTACATTCAACACTGAACCTTTAGTTGCTCTTTCCTTGACTCCTGTGTTTGCATGGTGTTAAACCTACTGGCCACCATGGAACCACCAGACTTTAAACCCTCATCAAGCCATGATTCTCTTCTTACACCCTGAGCTGTTCCGAGATCTGCGCCTCCAGCCTCTTGTCCTCGTCTTTCTGCAGCCTCCGGTGGACAGGATGTTTTCTTCTACACCTGCTGTCTCCAACCAAAAGGGGATGTTCACCTGTGGATGGGTCCTGGTGAGCGGCTGAACGCAATTTCATGGCACATTATTCCGGAATGAAACACTCCTCGAGGAGAATTTCCATTCCTGTCAGGCCGCTCTACCTCCTCATACATGTCAGCTGGAAACCTCCCGGTGCGAGTCACACACACAGACCACTGCTCCTCTTGCTTTGTGGTAATCAACAAGAGACAACCCGGTTTCACCTCATCGCCTCTCTTCACCCTCCTGTGGTTCGGCAGGAGCCAAGGCTGAGGCAACATAATCCCCTCCTCGACCGGGCCACTGGGGGAATCGGGAGTTGGAGTTCTTCCCCATTAGATTTCATCACTTCCTGAACACCTATATTTATATCCTCAATTCTACTGAATAGCATCATCTGGGAGAGATTTTACTTTCTCCAAAACATTAATACGCATCATAGTTACATCTGCCAACTCTTCTACAGCGCTGGATATTCCCCTCGTTGCTGTGAACGCGTCTGATCGAGAGAATTTTCAGTTTCTGTCAATCTGAAAGTGAAAGTCTAGAGAAAGTTCTCACTCAATTGTCCAGACATTTTCCAGAGTTCATGATTATCTTGTCATGCATCTTCAGTTTGAGCAGGAACCTTCCAGGCTCGAGTGGTCTGGTGTTCTCAGAGACTTCCTGGAATGGTTTGTGTTTGTTTACACGGATGATTCAATCGTCCTGTCACGGTTTAACTCGTATACGTAAAGAAAAAAAAATATATGTGGGCAAATGGTGCAAGGATCAGCTGAGTCGATTTCACTGTGAACTGCCTTGTAGAGCAACAACAACAACTCTAGTGAACAGCTGGTTCTCGCTCAGGAGGTTGACTTTGGTAAAGCTGCTGATCCGTACTATTACATTCTACCTTTCACTACTACTTTGTATTAGCTCTGTCATTCAATATGTGTTGTCCTTTAAGAAAACAGGATAATCACACAGTGCCTGACTGTGAGATCTGATATGACTTTAGTATTTGGTCTGAATGGCAGGATTATCTTGAATTATCCTGAATTATCAGTATTGAACCACTCAGTGTTTGTGCTGTCTGTGCAGAGGCAGTGGTGGTTTCTCAGAAATTATACGATGATATAACGGTTTTTATTTCTGTAAGGCAGCTCAGAACAACTTGTCCAGCCACACTGATCTCATCGACACTGGCCATCTTTGTTTTTCCTCTTTGGTTTGGACTGGTTCCCTGTTTTAATCCCGCCCACACAGCTCTGATTGACTCGGTTGTTTTTAAAAAGCAAGAAACGAAACCATCTACTGTCGGCCGATCCTCATTCTTCTGTTTTTGTCTCAGTTCAGTTCAAACTCCACATTCATAATTACCAGCCCAGATTTACTCAGTGGCGTCAACAAAATAAATAAAGATACAGGAGCAGGTCTCTCTCTCCTCTACCTCCTGAATTATTCTTTCCTTTAACCTCTTATTTATCATTCTCTTCCATGTTTCCTCCATTTTATCCTTCCTTCCTCGGTCTGTTTCTCTCTTCTTTTCCGTGCCTCCTGTCTTTATTTTCTCATCTTCATCCATCCATCCATCTCGAAGCTCCTCAGATCTCTCTGCCTCTTCTTTCTCTCTCTCTCTCTCTCTCGCTCACTCGCTGTGTCTCTGATGTGTTGCAGCGATGTTGCCATAGCAACGCGTGATTTAGGACAGCCTGTTCACCATCTTGTGTTTGTGTGTATATATGTGTGTGTGTTTGTACGTGTGTATGTGTGTCTGTGTGTGTGTGTGTTTGTGAGGGAGCTAGACGGCAGAGGGATAATGTATCGGGAAAAAGGAAAAACAACGCGTGCATATGTGAAAGTGAGAATGGCGGCATAAGTAAATAATTAAATCAAGATAATGAAATGAGGACGAATCCATAACCGTGAGGACGGATCCTCGGTGTGTCGGTGGACCAGCGCAGGCCTGGTTGCCTGGTAACAGTTGCAGGGTGAAGTCCCAGCAGTCTGGTGTGACTCAGCCGAACGGTGCACAGCCAATTCTCTGCGACAATTAACAGAGGTCTGGAAAATGTAGAGCCTCCAGTTGGACGGGAAAGGGGGGGCCTATGACACCAATCTCTGTTTTGAATCAGTGAAATAGCTCAAGGGTGGGGCAGTGGGTGGAGCTCGAGTCCGGACGGAGCAGACGACAATGGATGACGACAGATTTAAATCATTTGCTCCGTTTCAATGAAGTTAAATCTATACAAGTAATTTGAAAATGTGTACAAGGCCTGGATGGAGCCGACTGGGGGGATGTGTTATGCTTCTTTATAATTTGACGTGTTTGCACTTCCTGTTATTACAGAGAAACATTTGTGTTTCTTTTGGCTCCATTTTGGGTCTCCACCAACTCCTGAGGGAAATTTCTCTCTAACCAGTGGTTGTTAGCGGTGTGCCTGCTGTCGGTTGCTGTGAGCACAAATGGCACATTGTGTTCTTAGGGCTTTTGCTCGACTGCTGCCTGTAAACAACACGAGTGAGGATGAACCGAAGATGTACATTTGTGCCACGGTTAGTTAAACAGAAAGCAAAACAAAAAAATTGCATTTCAACAACCAGCCTTATATCCACACCCTTTATTTTACTTCTCTATACAAACATTTATTAGGGCCCGAGCTGTGACATGAGAGGTCAGGTGAGACCCTATTGAAATTGTAATGATTATGACAAATCAATTGGCTTTTTGAGGGCTTTAAAATTGTCAAATTCTTACCAAAATTGGCAGAAAGTTAGAAAGTGGTGAAAATGTACGTATTCTGGAGGAATTTTCATTTTAAGATTGACACTGTTTTTAATCAAAAAGGTATTTCTGCCTTATCAGGGTTAATCTTTTCCACACTGATGCATTTGTGAGGGGCCACGTACCAGTGAAGATGGGGCAGAGCTTCCCCCAGCAGGTGATGCCGCCCTCGGAGGTGAACTGACCCAAGGCGACCTCCAGGAAGAAGACGGGCAGACCTCCGCCAAACAGGAAAATGAAATAGGGGATGAGAAATGCACCTGGTGGAGTGAAGGAAGGAAAGGGACACGAGAGGCGGGGAAATAAAGAGTTAATGACGAATGAGCATGAATTCAAATCCGAACTATTCAACAGAGAATGTTTGATAGACAAATATAAAGAGATCCATTATTTCTCAGGCCTCACCTCCACCATTCTTATAGCAGAGGTATGGGAAACGCCAGACGTTCCCCAAACCCACGAAGCCGCCTGCCACGGACAGAAGAAAGTCCAGCTTGCTGGACCACTTCTCCCGTTGAGGGTGTTTGCCCTCTGCCTCGTCTTCAGGCCGGGTGCCAGGGCTCTTACCGGGTGACGGCTTCAGAGTGTCCTTGTGGAAATCCTTCAGGCACTGAAGTTTCTCTTTCTGCGCCATTCTGTAGAAACAGGAGACAGAGAATCATTCCAGTGAGACTTGTCTGCAAATAATCAACTAACAGGAACCACATCTACTGTTGCTATGGCGAGGGGACAAACTTTGAAAACAACCCAACTCTCCAGCTCCAGTTTTTTGGCTGGTGGCAGAAGTTTCCCCCGTCCAGGTTGATCAACAAAAAATCTCCAGGAAGTCGAGCATTAAAATGTTCTGGCAGAACATCTACGTGGTTTTCAAAGCTGCAATAAAAACTCAAAATAAAGACCAGGAAGTAGTGGTGCACCGATGTATTGGCCGTACATCGGTAGCGGACGATATTCGCCTTGTTTACTGCCACCGGCGCATCGGTAATGAAAGTGACTTTCACCGATGGTATTTGCCGATGTTCAATGGTCTTGTAACGTCCCCGCCTCACAGACCACACAGAACTTCTTCTCTTATTTGTAACTTTATTAACGTCAACACGAACATGTCCCACTCCTTGTTCCTTCTCCAACACTCCTCACATCAACAACCGTCCTCGACACCTCCTTCCTCACTCACCCCTGACCCCCAACGCACCAGACAATGAGGAGCTCTCATCCCACACAACCCCAACCCATTGGTCTAGTCCTGTCGCATTCCCCACCCCGACCTGTTCACTGACCCTCAGGACATGTCAATACTCCTTTAACACGGTGTCTAAACTGAACACAAGTCATATCAAAACATAAACCCAGTCCTTAAAACAGGTCAATCTCAGGAGGGCTGTTTTAGACAGGGTAAAAAGATGCTGTTTCAAATGATCCTTGTGGTATTTTGACCAAAATATGTTAAAGACATTTCATTAAGACCCCAAGGAGCCATGTCAACTTGTGGTGAAATGGGCATAATATGTCGCCTTTAAATAAAGTTTAGTTAAACTAAAGATTGTTACATAAATCTGATTGAATTTGTGCTCATTAACAGATAATTGATAAGGGCTGAAATTATTTAAAAAAGCGCTTTTTAAATAATGATTTAATTGTTTTCCTGGCACAAAAGGGTTAATGAATAACAACAAACAAAATAAGCCAATATCAGTATCATATCGGCCAAGAATTTCCATATCTATGCACCCCTACCAGGAAGTACTGGATATTAGGAATAGAAAACTATTCAGACAACTTCATGTATATTTACGTCGGTCATTAATGACCCCTCCTTAACAATAACTCATCCATTAGAACGAGAGCAGAATGAGTCAGGGTTTAACCTGAAAGCCTTGAGCAAGAATTTGAGTTTCCCCATGTGAGAGGTTCCTGTCTCCGGATGGACAGAAGTGCAATAGATGCCGTGTGGAATCCTTCAAAATCAAGGTTTTCTGTTCTTGTATATTTGTGTACATGTAAAAAAAAGACAAGTATTCTACAACTCCCTCCCTTCCTCATTAAAAGTAAAACATGTGACTCAGGGATCGGTCAGTGATCAGATGTCTGTCGCTCTCTGTCAATCTGTCAGACAACTGACACTCAATACTTCTCTCTCTCTCTCTCATTCCCTGTCCATCTGACTGCCCTGAACACAAGACAACATTTGTTTTCTACTGTTGCTGCCCAGGCTACACTGTAAAAAAAGGATTTTTCAGGGTGCTAGATAAATTCCATGGAAATGGTTTAAAATAGATTTTGGAATATTAGTGAGCAGCACATGCAACAGTTTCCATCTCTTCTTCCCCTCTCCTCTGTGCGGTGACTTATTAAAATACCAATGACGTCTTGGTGGTAAAATAATAGTTTGAACTTTTGGAACTATTTATAGAATACTTATACAGGGCAGCTCTTTAATACATCATGAAAAATTTGACTCAATTGGAATAAAAATGCAATACTTTCTTAATATATGTATATTATACACTACACAGGTCTCTTGGAGTAACATCTACAGTCTGTCCAGTATTAATGTTCCCCAGGTTTTTCGAGAAATCTCCTCTCGTCTGATGAGACAAATTCTGCCTAAAAAAACTCAAGAGTAAATATTACTCAATTTGTATGGGTAATTATTTGTGTAATGTAGAAACTTTAATTTATTTTAGTGTTTCATAGCTGTTGAATGAAGGTACACACAGCATGAATGTCAAGTATTTATATATAAAACTTCTGCATGAGGCATAACAATGCAGACAGCAGCAGTCGACAGGAGTGTGTGTGTGTGTGTGTGTGTAAATGATATCTGACATCTTTCCCACTGTGCTTCCAACTTTCCCTCAACGATTGTGTTGAAGTGTTTCCTGCTGTGAGATTGTAGACGCCGTTATGTCTGTGACACGATGTTATCGTGAGTAGATAATAACAGCGATGACGGATAATGATGTTACTTTCAACACAGAGCCGGATTGACGTGTTATCCTGAAAAACTAAACCAACAATGCATTAGAGATAACAGGAAATCTTACTGCACTGCTGTGGCTGGACTAATCAATATGCAGGTTTTTTTTCATAAAATGTTAAAGGTTCATTAATTAAATAATGAATGCTTGTACTACTTCTGAATATAACATGTTACAAAAATCAAATATTATGATTTCAGAAATGGATGGATAACTGCTGTAAAGACTACATTCAGAAAATTAAGGAAAGCGAAAACAAACTGAAAGATTACCTCTTTACTGCGATAGAATATAACAGCAAGGGCCCAGAATCGAACCTTGTGGCACTCCATGAAAGCCTTTACCATCTGTACAACGTGTACCACATATATTATAGGTAAAATATTATCAAATTTCTTTACCAATGTATACAAAAAAAAATGATGAAAATGCAACAGATCGAACTTTAGTTTATTTTTTCGCATTGAGCAGTTCTTTATCACAGGATTGGAAATATCTCCTGATATGGTTTCATCTACAACAATCTAAAGAATTAAAAAAATGAGCTCAACCGGAGGAAGATTAAAAAGGAAACAACATTCACTGTAGAATATCAATGAACGGATCCAAAATCAACATGGATGCACATTGATATCAATGATCAAGGAAGTAAACTGAAGCAAATGTGAAGCCATGTTACCCGATTTTTCTCAGGTATTGCTCTACAGTTTCAAAATCCTGTGTGGGAAGAGATATTTCATTTTGTAATGCACTTTCTTTGGTAAATGCTTCTTCAACTTGAAATACCTACAGCACATGTGACTTCCTGCACTGGAAAGGGCCACAATACAGACCATTGTGAATAGGTAGCATGCTTTTGTTGGCTTCTGCTGAGCCTTGTGCAAACAAGCGGACCCTTGCAGTTCTCTGCCATGTGCAGAACAACTAGGTGCCCACAAGCAGCTGGAATTTGTTTCCTTTAAAAGGTTCAGAGATAAGCAGCAGCTCGGATATCCTGCCATTTTTCACGGTCGCCTCTTTAATGCCTTTCGATGGTGCAGATCCAGACATGTCCCACAGCGTGAAGACCAATGAGTAGAACATACTGGAGGGATTCCATCTCCCATCTGACTGGTGAAGGCTTGAGGAAAGAGGTGGATGCTGTGGATGGGGAGAAGGATGTGAAGGGTGCCTTTTGACTATTTTGGTGCCACCACAACCCAAGAAACCACTCTGGATAAGAGGTGGAAAATGGATGGAGTGGCGTGTTGAGCGTAAGCCGCAGCAGCTGCTGTGGAGGATCAACCAAAGGAAACTACCTTGAGTAATCCCCAAAACGACATGTCACTGGACTGCTGTCCTCTAAATGTGTAGGATGAGGGATTTGATGATTCCCATGATTTGATGACGGCAGTGAAAGTCCTCAGCGTCTCTCTGTTGAGATATACAACAGCAGGAAATGTTGTTGATGCACCGCTGCACATAAGCCGACCTCCAGAGAGCGAGAGCGGCCGTGGGAACCGCAATGAACTGTGGGACGATTTAAAGCTCAGGCAAAAAGCCTGGTGTAAAACATAGAGGCTCATTGTCTAGTGGTGTGTGTGTGTGTGTGTGTGTGTGTCCACTGGATACAGACTCTGGACTTGTAAAGTATGACTTCATAACCAACCAGCGCAACACCAGATAACACACACACACATAAAACACACTTAAGCATACACACACACACTTACTACATCCCTAACCTCTTACATAACACTCTCCTATTTTAAGACCATGTACATTTCCACTGGGTTGACCGCCTATTTCATCCGCCCCTCCTCCCCACACTCAGCTGCAATTTCTTTCACTCCATCTTCTCATTCTCTCACTCCCCCCTCTCTCTCTTCTCCTCCTCCAGTTTTCATTCAATCACATCCCAACGATTTGTCTTCGGGATTCTGAACATTGATAGAAATCACTGGATCACAGTCTTATTCCCACTGATGTGGATATTAAACCAAAACAAGGAGCAGATTGTTGAAAAATAACTCAGCGACATCATCAAATCTTTCCATCCTTATTCTTCTCCTCTTCCCCTGCTCTGTCCCCTCCTCCTGTTTCACTCCCTTCCCATGCCTCCCTCTTCTCCTCCTCCTCCTCCACCCTTGAATGTTTACTTCCTCTTTAACTTTTAATAAACTCCCCCCTCTGTATCTCCTCCTCCTCTATTACTCCCTCTTCTGCACATCATCTTGTTCTCGTTTATACCATCGCTCTTCACCTTCATCCATTTGTATGTCTCCGAACGATTTCCTTCCCTCCATCCAACTTTATTTTCCTTTTCCTAATTATTCATTCACGCCATTTCAGACTTTTCTCTCACTTTCATGTTAGCGAAAGATAAAAACAGATGTTTTTGTGAGTACATTTGTTTGAGAAAGAGGCAAAAACCAAGGACAAAGGAGAGACATGAATAGAGGGAGACAGGGAGAGGTCAGGGGTGGGAGGAAGAAAGGGACAGACGAATGAAAGAGCTGTTAAAAGTTAACCGAGACAGATAAAGTGAGAGGGAGGTAAAGGGGGAGGCTAAAATAACAAGGGGGGGGGGGGCCGTACCGAGATGGAGAGCGGGTACTAAAAATTGTATGTGTCACAGAGAGTAAGATAATGTGAGAGCCGGAGAGAGAAGTGGGTCAAAATAGATGCGACTGACTCGCTGATAAAACGAACCCTCACAAGATCAGAGACGTCAAGTGGAACAGAAAACAACAAGTGAGAGATACGGAAACACAGCGGAGATAAGAAGTCAGAGAAAAACACAGACGTGCACGTCCGTCACTCTTATCTAACCAGAGTCAACAGTCACGGGTTACAGCAGGTCAGCAGTGCTGTTTAAACACAAAACCAAAATAAATCGCACAGTCCCAGACTCACTAAGCTTCAGAATCCGCAGGTATCGGCTTTGGTTCCAGATCTCAAAGGTTCGCCCTCAGATCAGCTTGATCGTGAATTTCCTGCTCACTGAGAACTGAGTGGATCATGAGGAAATGTTTTTACTTTGCACACAAGGGAACTATCTGCCAGTGGGAGTGCATATACTCATCTTTACCACGGTAAAATAAACGTGAAACACTGCTCCACTGACATCGGACGAGAGGTTTCACGGTCTTGAAGAGATCAGAGATAATGTGTCTGATCACTTGTCATTCTAAGACCAGCATGCTCATGGGAGCTCAGAAGGTCACAGGTGCATTGGCTATTTAAAAAACGTGGGCACACGACAGGAAGATGTCGCCTGTCTGAAACTCGTAAAGACATCAGATTTATGACCAGGCCACGAGTCGGAGTCAGGAGATACTAAAAACACAAACAGGAACTACTGTGATCTGGGCCACAGACTAGTATCCATGCTACATTCAATTCTCGTATGATAAAAAAATGATTGCAGAAGCCTTTAAAAGATCTTCTGATATATAAAGAGTAGAAATTCGGATGAGTTGAGACTTAATATTAATATGTGAAGCTGTATCAGGTTCTGTTGTCATTAAAATGCAGATTTACAAACTCTATTTTCATTCTCTGGTTACTGCTTCACCGTTTCCTGTTTTTTCGGAGGATTTTGATGCAAAATTTGGGGAAATCAAACCTCTCTTAGGTGAACAGCCTCAGCTCCTCAAGGGGGCTTTCACCTTGCACCTCCATGATTAAATTCCATCCTCCTGGCAGCGAATGAGGAAGCGCACTTGGTGTCAGGCGACAGAAATAACCGATGTTTTCTTTTAATCAGATTGAGTGTGACTCTCCGGCTGTAAATCAACACGCTCAACACTTTAATGAAACCTTTTAAAAAGCTGCAGATCACTTTCATTAGCTGCTCAAACCACAACTACAATGCAATTAAAGGAAATCATGCCGGACTAATGAGGCGGCTATAACGACATTAAGATGACGTGTGCGATAGTGAGTGTGGTTGTTGGCGTGTGTGTATGTGGGTTAGTAGTTCACGCTGGTTAATGCACAAAGCACACGAGCAGCGAAGGTCAAGGACGCCCCGTCGTAAAAGTTTGTCAGCGGATCCTGCGACGTAACGGGGGGGGGGGGGGGGGGGGGGGGCGGGGGGGGTTCTATTCACAGTGTCGGTGTCCACTCGCTCAGCCGCGCTCAGTTTCCATTTCAAGAAGCTGCTGTGAGAATGCTGCCGTGCCTGTGGCGGAGATTTCCCCGACACACACACACAAACACACAATGCACTCACCTCAGGTTACAGACTTAATAAATGATTTAACAGCAAACAAGCCTGCAGTTAATGAGGCAGCTTTCACTGCTGCTCTGACAGACGCACAACACGACAAAGAGACGCAAACAAAACCACAAACATTCCACTCAGATCTTTCTCAGTCAAGTTGTCCGACTGGTAAAAAACAAGATTTCAGGGTCAATTTCGCCAGTTTACGAAAATGATTTTCTAGAGTAAACATGCAACTGGGACCGTTCCCTTTGAAACAGCCTACAGCACACAGGAAGTGATGCATGTGCTCAAGTGATGCCTCTCTCATAAGAAGATGAAGAACTGGATTCTTGCCGCGGGCACGGCCTTGCAGAGCAGCTCAGTGGTATTTGATCGTTGGTGCATTCATGTGGTGCTGGAGCAATCTGAAAAATGTGCTCCTGACGGGGAAAATACACAAAAACACAACAACCACACAACCAAGTCGGAGCAACAGCTGGTAAACTCTGCGAACCTGGTTTGATCCACGATCCCTGGTGGAACTACTAACTTTCTACAATGGAGAAAACTCCCCCCCCCCCCCCCGAGCAAAACGAATTCTCTGTCTAAAAAAGTTTTGCTTCTCAGAAACTCATTAGTTTCACAAAAGTTTTCCACTTTTACAGATGTTTGCTTCCTGAACAGAGCGGCAGCCATGTTGTGCGTCACCTGATTTAAAACGCTGCACCGGGATTCGCTGACTGGACACTAAGAGCTTTGGGTGGTGATGACATCGTCCATTAGCCCAACCCCACTTTAGATAAACAGGAACTTAACCAGATCAGATGTGATGGGCCTGATTCGATCCAGAGCTCACAGCGAGTAATTCAGAAGGTTACCTCACATCAGCTTCCAGCAGGAGTCTGCAGCCGAGGAGATTAGATTAAAGTCAGGGCCACGGAACCAACACACAGACACACACAGTCAGTCAGTGTCTCCAAAACAACGGAGGTCGAATCCCAACAACAGCTAGCTAGGAAAAGAAATTCCAAGAATGTGGTGTCACAATTTGTTTGCGATGCGTCTGCATAGTTTCTCTCCAGATTCAGTGAGTCTACGTCACCACATGAGGGAGAGCGATGAACCAACAACCTTCTCCAGCTCTCATTTAATTAACTGTTGTTTTGTTTTATTGTCCCACGTTGATCTTAAAGATGGTTTCAGGGGTTTAATATCCAGCCAAATAAATACCTGCTCTAAAAAGGCGACAATTCAAAACCTCATGTTGGTTTAATCTCGGTGCAACGATATCGCCCTGAAAACAAAAGGTTGGGGACAGAAACTTCTAAAAACAGATTATTAATTCTATTCAGCTTTCACTTTCAATGCTTTTAAGGTTAAATATTAAATGACAAAACATGTTGAAATTATTAAAAGCAAATAACATTTATGCTTTTTAATTGGCGTCTGAATTGTGTTGTGCAACTCTTCACTAATGCTAAGAAAGAAAAAAGTGCTAATCTCTGGTGGACTGTGGGCGTCAACAACTGGGTAATTTTCCAGTGTTGAAACAGATCCAAAATGGAGGCAGTCACCTGCTATCACAACCAACCATACATTCAAACCACTCTGCAGCTCCCACCAACTCAGTGGTTCTCCTATTTTATCATGAGGTCACAGAGATGAGACTTAAACAGACCCCAGAATAAAACCAAACCAGACCTGCACATAAACAGTTCAAGGCCCAAAGGCAGAAAAACTGTGGAAGTGAAGAAGCAAATAAAACTAAATTACACAACTGCACGTAAGATGACACATGCGGTTTGTAGACGTTAGAAAGAAAACATTTGCTTTCCACAACACAACAGCCTCTGGTCTTATGTGCACTGCAGGATTGTGCAAAAAATAAACACAACTGCACTGGTTTTATTTGCGCACTGGCACAAAGCGCTTAAAATAGAGTCTGGTCCCAGAGAAAAGTCACCTTTCACCAAAAAAGGCCAAGTCAAACAGAGAGGGGAAGAGAGAGCGCGAGACAAAAGGTAGAGCGATAACAAGCGAGAGAGCGAGAGCTGGGGGGGAAGCGCACGATGTGCAACGTGCGCCTGAAGAGCATCTCCGCCTCCTCCCCGCTCCGAGCGCGTTCCTCTCCTCAGTAACGAATTCTACAGATCACACAGTCAACAGAGATATCACGCACATTGAAAAACAGAGTGAGAGAAGAAATGACTTCAGGTCCACGTGTTGTAGAAAGGAGGAGAGAATCGAGCCAGTGGTGACCTGGAAGTGTTAGACCTCCTCAGCGGGACTGGACCAGCGGCTGATGGGCATTTAATCCGGAATAAAGAGAAGGAGCAGGCATCTGGCGCGTGCGTGTGTGTGTGGGGGGGGGAGACTGCGTGTTCGTGCCACGAGGAGGAATAAACCCAAATTGGAATAAAACACTGAAAACCACATGAAGGCGCGATACCTGCTCGTGTTGCGTTCGAAGCCTATTCTGCAAATCCACCAGTTCTCCTCCCTGAGCGCACGAGCCAGCGCGCACCCCCCCCCCCCACACACACACACACACACACAGCAGCATTTATTCCAACACAACACAAAAAAGAGCCACAGCATCAGGAGACAACATCCCTGAATCCCACAGTGTAAATAGAGTCAGGCCCCAGCAGCACGTTGCATCTCCATTTCCCCTCTGAGTCTATACATCCTCCAGAAACTCTCATATTGAATTCATCATCCATCCAATACAATCAACCTGCGCTCATTGCAAATCATCAAAATGAAATAAAACGCGTCAAAATCCCGATTCTGACGCAAAATACGAACACAGCATCTCATTCATCCTCGCCCGTTGCTTTATAGGTGTGTGTCGGGCGCGCGTGTGTGTGTGTTTTTTTTTTTCTCGTTACCTGCTCTGCTGATGGGATTTTGTCTTGTTTTGTTATGTTGTGTCCTTTTAATGTCCTTTGCGCGTAGGGTCCCGTGTCCGTGCTGTCTTGTCCGTGTCCTCCTGTGTCTGAGGGCTGGACGCGTCTGTAGCCTAATTTTTTTTTACCCTATTTATAAGCCTCCGTTTCTGACCTTTGTCTCTTGCATCGGGGGGGATCAGAAACAGTGGAAAATTACCGGCCTGCCTCCTCCGAGCAACAGGAGAGCCGTGTGTCTGCCGCCTTCACGGTCCGCACACAGCGTCAGGAAATATCCACTGTGGCTGCTGCTCGTCGCCATGCTCTTGACTTCACGTGAGGGGGGGGTTGCGCGTGAGGGTTCGTGCAAACTTGAAATAAAAAAAGCTTTTACAAAATGCTATCGTGCTACGGGATATTTCCTCTTCTTTCTTTGTGCGTAAGATAAACTTTGAATGCACGAGGGGTTTTAGCTCCTCCTGTTTTAGTTTTTGCCATGCATTTTTCTTTTCTAACAAATGTTGGTTTATTAGACTATAAACACAATTCAAATCCCCTTTGGTTGAATGTGATGAGCGCCCCACTCGGACGATCCGAAGCACCACACAGGAGGAATTATCCCAAATCAATAGAAACCAGATTCATATGAGTTTGAAACGTAAACACGCCTCGGGCTCCTCATCATCTTCCACAGAGCAGCTCTGTTTATCGGATCCTCGCCGCTTCCTGTTCGCAGGGTTCACACAGAGAAGCTCCTGTTTCCGAGCTGCAGCTGAACGCAGCACCTGTTTTAGTTTTTGCCATGCATTTTTCTTTTCTAACAAATGTTGGTTTATTAGACTATAAACACAATTCAAATCCCATTTGGTTGAATGTGATGAGCGCCCCACTCGGACCATCCGAAGCACCACACAGGAGGAATTATCCCAAATCAATAGAAACCAGATTCATATGAGTTTGAAACGTAAACACGCCTCGGGCTCCTCATCATCTTCCACAGAGCAGCTCTGTTCATCGGATCCTCTCTGCTTCCTGTTCGCAGGGTTCACACAGAGAAGCTCCGGTTTCCGAGCTGCAGCTGAACGCAGCACTAGGCACACATTTTGCGAGCATTTTTATTTTTTATATATATCTAAACCTGCTCTCATGGGCACGCGCTCAGTATCCCATGCGCGCTCCCGCCACCCCCTTCCCCATCACCCCAGCAGGCGCGCGCAGTCGCTGAGGTCCACGCGGTGGTGGGAGTGAGGAGGCTCAGTGGGAGGAACCCGTGGAACCCAGAGGAACAGCAGCAGCTTGTTGTTCTGTTTCCACGTGCAGGTGCAATTATTAATATCAATGGATATGTACATGAATTCATTTAGTTCCACCAGTGCCAGGGTCCTGGTGCCAGTTCAGTCACATGACCTGCTTCACTGGGACACCTGATGCAACTCAGGCATCTTTAAGAAAAAGTGCATTTCCTGCAAAAAGTCGAACTGTCTCCTGCGAAAATGATCATGACACAAATTAAATAATCATGTTTTATTCCATGATTTAGAATATTTATCATCTCCAAACTTGTTTTATTAACACTAGTGCAGTGCCTTGCATGGAATGGGATGTTTGCTCAGTGTTTACGCCTCTGAGCTACCTCAGATTTGAAAGAGTGAAAACTTTGTTGTCCATCCATCCTGGTTTATCTGCAGTATAGATTTTATAGATTTTTATATATCCATGTTCACGAGTGCATCCTGTACAAACGTTTGAATGATTTATCGAGTTGCTATCTTGGGTTAAACAACCGAGACAATCTTCAGACCCAAGTTCACGACTCAAGAAGAAGACACGTTCAACTCGGTCACATTGGCCCCGCCCCCCAGAGGGACGTTATCGGTGAAGAAAACAGAATAATGATGAATTACTGTGATGAGTTTAATAAAGTGACTCGGGTAAGAAAATAAAGTTTGTTTGAGATGTTGTTTATCTTGGAAAGTTCCTTTTCAAAGTTCTTCTATAACATAAAATAATATAATGAATATTTATAAAAATACACCGAAATGAGGCGGACGACAAATATAATTTATGTTCAATAATTTAGAACATGGCCAGTGAGGGATTTTATAAAAGGTGAAATGACCCTCGATAAGAAACATAATTTAATTAAACACCACAAACTCACAGATTTTCTGTTGTCACACTACAGCTGGATTTTAACATGAGAGACTGAACCTGTCATCTCATCTCCAGCGCCACCATGAGGCTATTTGTTCTCCAACCATTCACCAAACATTTGACAAAACATTCCCAGGTTTATGTTTTGTCTCTCTCTTCTTCCAAACTCTGGAATTAAAGGTTTTCTTGAATATAATATCTCACTGCACTTCATGATAGAAAAGTCTTAACTTTAACAAAATCGTCCTCCTTGTGTCGAGTGAAGCAAATATCATTCAGCAGGACAGTCGCTGTAGAAGGTCAATTTAAAACCGTTCTCCAGCTGAAAGCATTTGTTTCTTCACTCGGCTGCATCTTCATCTTCCTGCAGGCCGAAGCAGTTTGTGTGTGTTGCCAAGGAAATAACGATGTGGATGGAGGAGGAAGAGGAGGAGGAGGAGGAGGAGGAGGAGGAGGAGGATTTGAATCCTTAGACAGACGTGTGGCTATGTCTGATGAGGAAATGGTCAAGCACAAGGGCAGAGGCTGGTTTGCATATCTGATGTATTCAAATCAGAGGGACGATGGCCACACAGACCCAGACACTCAGAGACATCGTGGGTCAATGTTCACTTCATGACCTGAAACATACGTGTGTTTTTATGACCAGTTCTGCTCCTCACTCTGCGTTTGACCGTGTTTCAGAGTTTAACGAGCTTCACGTCTCTGCCGCTCGGACACGGCAGATAAAACACAAACATGTTGTCGGCAGCAGACGTTAACCTCTGTCCTGAAAAACTCTTTAAGGCCACGTCTTATCTTGTCTGGGAGAGAATGGGAGACAACACTGTTTTTGCAAGACTGCAAACTGGGGTTGTAAGAAATGCAGGATTTGAAACCTATTTTTAAAAAGAGACTTTTCAAAGAAAGACCAGTTGATTCCCTGTCAGCCAGACGTGCAGAGTCATGAGAGTTCCTGCAAAGTGAAGCACAAACGTCACAATATCTATCATTAATAGTTGAATATGATCTTTGAATCCTTGTACACCGAACTTGACACAACATGCATTCAGGCCAGATCAGGCTCATGCATCCTCCATGAGGTTTTATCTCTGCAGAGCAAATGCTTTGCAGCCATCTGCATCTCGAGTTAAACAGAATTTAGCAGCGAGCCAGAGCTGTGGTCGACTGGTCGAAGCAGCAAAGCTCTGATAAAAGAGGACGCTCTTTTTTTTTTGCTTTGTGGAAATGTAACGTCTCGCAACTGGCCCCAAAAAAAAGGAAGCAAAACAAACTTGAAGTGTGACTTTGGTCTTTGCTCTTTTGCAGAAATGAAGTGAGATGTGTCGAAACAAATCCTGAGTATACAAAGTCACATGCTGCACCGAGCCCTCTCACTGGACGGCAGCGTGTCTGTGCTGTGCAGTGGGCGGGGCCAGTTAATTTCCACCATGAGGTGATTGAACTCATCAAACTCAAACTTCCTGTGAACTTATTTCAACACGATAAGAGAGTCACCATCTACAGATACAGCACTGATATGTGTAATTGATCTGACAACATTATTCATCTTGTTATATTTAAATCATTGACAGTTATGATAAATTAGGACATTTTTGTCTGCTTATGTTTTGCATTAGCTTGTGTTAAGTGTGACTTTCACTATGCAAACAGCATTTGACAATTAGAATATTAAACCTCCAGGGAATCAGTAACCACCGGCCTGCAGCTTGAGACCTTCGGATGAGGTCGAACTCGAGCTCGACCCTCAGTTCACCTGAAGAACTCAAGACTCAAACTGCAGCCTGTTTGGAAATCATCTCCATAGTGGCCAACTGGATGTGACTTTAATTTATACAAATATGGTCTTCATGTTTTTCTTCTGCCTCAAACACTAAAACTCTTTTTGTGTTCAGAAAAGTTTATTTTATTTATACGGTTCAAAATCACCAGTTTGCCTCAGATTTTCCTGCTCAGTGGTTTGCAGAGAAATCGGTTCACATTTAAAAGCATTCACTTGCTAAATTACACACACACACACACACACACACACACCAACACACACACACACACACACAAACACACACACACACACACGTGATGCACTTCCACAGCTTTGGTTTTACTTCTCCATCTGTTACATAAGCGCAAATGTCCAGATTTGTTGTTGCATAGACTGAAGTAAACACACTGACTGGAAAACACTGCTTCACTCAAATGAACACAACACACACATACACACAACTAACACACACACACATAACTAACACACACACGCTCCTTCAGGCAACTTTGCATCATCCAAATGAGTCAGTGTGATGTTCAGGGAACCAAACATCCTGCGTTGAATTAAAATAAAATATATCTGACTTTATTTTTGTGATGTAGTTCAATCAGCAACTTCCTCTCACGGGAGAAGTTCCCTAAATGGAAATTTCCATCAACAACTTCTCTCTGATTTGAGTCTTATTCAACACGTCAGGGATATTTCCATGAAGCTTTGACTAGCTGGTTGATAGATGATCTGCTTGAACACTTTGGTGCAGTCATGAAATCGTGGTCATTCTTTTATTAGTGACCACTTGGTTGTTTAAATTATAAAACTAGGATGTACAAGTGTTTATGAATCTGACGGTTTGGGGGAAGAAGTTGCTGCAGATCAGTTTTATCCAGTCGTGGGTTTTCCTGCAGGTTTAAGGTCGTGAGAATGACCCGGATTTCCCTCTGGATCAATAAAGATCCATGTCACTAAAACGAGATTGTAGCAACGACCACAAACCAAACAAAGGCAGTTGTGTAGTGAACTTTACTCTCAAATTTTATAGTGGGACAGAAAATGTTGTAAGAACTTTTATTGTTAAGTCTTCTGTTGCAAAGATTTGCTTTAGTTTGGAGGGTTTAGTTAAGACAACAACATATTTTAAACACATGAGGTTTTGCAGGATTGTTTTTTCAAAATGTTATTATCTCTTATTTGCTCATTCACAAATATATTTACATTAAATTATGACTTTTGTACAAGTTTTTCTTTGTAATATTACCACTTTATCCTCAAAATCAGATTTTTTTGATTTTCTTCGTATAATTATAAATAACTTGTATAATCAGTTATGTTATAATAACAGTTTGAGTCATTGTTTACCAGAATAGACTGAAGCAAGTTGTTAAAGGCTAAACGCATAATGGGAAAAATGTATTTCTTTTTCCTGCTGAATAAAATAAATGTCAATACTGGACTAACAATCACATAAATCCACTTATTGTACATTAGAACACAATTAACCTGAGGTCAGTGTCCTATGGGCGTCGATGCTAAATGGACAGTATTTACACAGCACTTTAGCACCACTCAAAGAGCCTCACTTCACGGGTCAAATTCACACACACATTAACACACAGGGTTATGAGGGGTTCAGTATCTTCCTCAAGGACATTCCAGCATGCAGAGGAACCAGGGATCGAACCACTGACCTTTGTGCACAACCCACTCTACCTCCTGAGCCACAGCCTCCCACGGTCAGTGCGACACCAGACACGTGCCTGGATGCAAATGATCGCTCGATAATCGTCCCATCGCTGCAGTGGAGGTTGTTTATTCTCTCTGCTCTCATGCAAATCTAGAGAAAATGGTGTTTAGGCAATTGTGTGAGCCTCAGAGGACAAACTGCAGGATCCAGATGTGAAGAACCTGCAGCTGGATTCCATGTAGATCCACAGCGGACAGACACTAAACATCACATTCTGACAAGCCTCATGTATCTGTCTTTATCACGTTCTAATGTCCCTCTGGAGTCGTCACAGTTATTTCAACAACTGCATGAGACACATGAGTCCCGGGTGTAAACAAGACGGAAAAACGAAAAAGAGCTTTTGCAAAATTAGAAACAAAAAACACCTAAAGTGGTAAAACAGCAGCATTGGTACATTAAACATTGTTTTTTACAAATTACTGCTCACAGCGTATGCATGACCGACAATACAAAAATTAATGCATTGCCATATTCAACCACAACTTGCTTCACTGCGGCTGCGGCCACGGTGAAATCTCCCTGGGCCGACTGCAGGCGTCAACACCATGAGTTGTGTTGTGGTGTTTCCACAGCCGCTGTCAGTTAGTGGGAGGTCATGTGACAGGAAAAGTGACAAACATCTCGATGATGGCAGACTTCCTGAAAAAGAGAGAGGAAGAAGGGATGGCTGCAAACAACCTCATCTCTGTTGGTTCCCTGTTCCTTTATGTTTACTGAACACAGATAATCAACAACTGGCTCTCATCATTGTTTAGTTATATCTATGTTAGTTATATATGTTGGTGATATCTATATTAGTTATATCTATGTTAGTTATATATGTTGGTTACATCAATATTAGTTATATCTATGTTAGTTTATA
>CM028873.1:30902019-30920018 GCA_016801935.1 Platichthys stellatus | reverse complement strand
GGAAGCCCCCCCCCCCCCCCCCCCCCCCCGCTCTCTCTCTTACAGGAGAATCTACATCTCGCTCGATGCTTTTATCCAGGCGGCTCGGACACAGGGTCATTCGACCAGGAGCCGACCAAGTGGGATCTGAACTCTTAAACCCGCTGATGATGAACTTTGTGTAATGAAGCTGGATTTATCTATAAACTTGAAAGCAGCTGTATCCATATGTTGACTTGTGTACTTTCATTATCAAAAATACAATTTTATTTGTGTCATAATAGACTTTATCTCAAGACACTTCAAGACACTTAAAATATAAAGTATAGAGAAACCAGTAGTTTGATGAGTGTGGAGAGAAACAACTGCCTCAGCAACTGGGAGAAAGCTCTGGAACCAGACTCAGGGTGGACGACTCATTCAGATCCACATTATTATTATTATTATTATTATAATTAGTCTAAAAAGTGTTTGTTTCCTTCTCCAAAATTAGCAGACTTTTATCATTGTATACTAAAGCAGCGTTTGACTGGGTCGGAGAAATCAGCCGGTGCTTCCTATGATACACAGACGTCTCCTCTAGATCAGATGTGAGGCCGGAGGGAGTGGGGGGGGGGGGGGGGGGGGGGGGGGGGGGGGGGGTGAAGGCAAATTGAAGGATACGAGCAGACAGATGGTTGGCATGGAAACAGACCTGCATGCTGCTGACACACAGATGGGACGAGAGGCCGAGCACAGTGTGTGTTGTCGTCATCCTGTTTCTGTTGTGTATGTGATTATTGTTGTTAAGACGTAAAAAAAATTAAAAACTCCAGTGAGCGATCTGAAGACAAACATGTCATTTATGGGATCAAATGAAGTTAAATGAAGTTTTCTGATCAGACAGTTTTTACCAGAGGTTGTTTGAAACGATGGATGATATAATGACTCAGCAAAAGTGGAGCCAGAGCGTCTTGATGGCCCCCTGGTGGCTGGGATAGATCATAACCCCTTCCTCATCCGTGGTAGCAGAAGGGACATGGACCCGACTACACGTTACGTTTCAATCAAAGATAGTTTCCATCATTTCCATCATCATTATTTATTATTTGTAATAACTATTAATTATGAATTGGACATTTCATTATCATGCAAAATCATTTCCCTTCATTATTATTTTGGCAAGTCAGTTCTTTTCTTAAAAAGAAAGAAACTTTATTAAAATGTCTAACATGGAATTTATAAATGTATGAATGGGTCAATAGAACTATTATCAATGTGATACTTAACATTTATTGATTGACAGCTGCCCCTGTTAACAAATGAACATAACGTTGTGTCTTATCCTGGAAATTACAAAACCCGCCCATCCATGACACCTGATCATGTAACTATCATTTCTATAAAGGAGCCTCGGTCGTGTAAAGACTAAATAAAACACTATTCATTTTAAAGTTGAAGTCAAAGAACCAGAGAGGAACTTCAATGAGAGTGAACACGGCGGCTGTGGACCCTCTCATGGAGCACTGTGTGAGCGTGTATAGAAGTTTCTCCTGCTCCAGTGACCGAGGCCACCACTGGCACGACCAGGGAATCGAACTGTGACTGTCAACACGACACCATGTCTGAGCGGCTCGGTCCCACTGTCCCAGTAATAGAGGCTGAGTCCCGTCCTGGAGCGTCGTCTTCATCTATAGATAGAAGAGCAGCTAGGGAGAGGACAGCTGGAGCTCTCATTGTGTGTGTGTGTGTGTGTGTCTGTGTGTGTGTGTCTGTGTGTGTGTGTGTGTTTTACAGTAGGGACAGTAGGGATGTGAAGGCTGCATGTGAAATCTCAGAAATTGTTCATATCCCAGTCACTGTATGAGAAAGTCTTTTGCCGTCCTTCATCATCGGTGCTACTTGTCCCCCCCCCCCCGCCCCCCCCCTCAAGGGGATGACTGATCTATGATCATATAACTGAAGCAAAGAGCAAGCGAAGAAGAGAACAGGAGGAGGACAGCGATAAGGAGAGAGGAATAGGAGAAGAAGGGAAGGAATGCATTGGGTGCGGCTGGATGAGAGTGTTGAGAGAAAGGAGATCTAGTGCTGTGAGGAAACTGGTGAAGTGGGGGGGGGGGGGTGAAGGCTGTGATGGTAATTAGAGAATATAAAAGTGATGTTTTCACGCTTGTGTCGAGGTCACTGAACAGTTCTGTTTTCAGGAAACATGACGGGTGAAGAGGAAAGAGCCTGAAAGAGAAAATCACCTCTGAACAAGACACGTCTCTTAAAAGTTGAGTCTTAAAAAAACAGATTTTCCTAAAAACTGCTGATGTTTGACTTAGAAATTAACTTTTACAAAACCACACAGACAAATATCAGGAGGGTTTTCTCACTGCGTTCACACAACTTTGTGTTACCAGCTCAACAAACGTAAACACAACCTGCGGATATTCGGCCGCTCAGAGGTCAACTGGCTGAGGTAACTACAACTGTGTTCCACGTTCTTCAGTCTACGCAGCCCAGAAGCGCAAGGAATCATGGGAAATTATATTGTGATGGTCAGCAGCAGTTGTACTTCGCACTGTATATTGAATATACATTATTTTTATTTGATTTCATTTTCTATACTTCTATTCTCTCGTCCACCTCGTTCTGACCTGACTGTCGCTGTTACAACTGATTGTGTGGATCAATAAAGTTGTGTGTTATCTTTTCTGTGATTGTAGTGGGACGTGACCTTGTAACGGTTATGTTGTAATCAAAGATCAGAGTAAAACAAGGTCATATGAATATTATGTTGTAAATCAGGTATTAAATTATAATTATGATTATTATAACATGAACACCAATGCATGTCAATAATAAATGTTGTGTCTCATGTTGTTGTTGTGGAGACAACACACAATTATTCTCAGTGTTCTAATCATGTGACCGGAGCCATTTGGCCGAGATGAGAATGAATGTGTCAGTGCTGCAGATGCATCATGTGACCTCTACATGTGATGTGACCTCTACATGTGATGTGACCTCTACATGTGATGTGACCTCTACATGTGATGTAGTGAACTAACTCTTTAACTGACCCTGAGCTCGATACTGACACAGATCCTGGGTCTGAACGTTTGTCTCTGATTTCCCTCGTATGAAAAGTCTCCATCGACCACAGCCTGAAGCTCGAGACTGCAAATGAATGGATGAAGAAATGAAGAACTCCGTTTTACACCACGCACAAATCGCACAAAGCAGCGACTAAAGCCACACGAGAGACTTTGCTAGTGGCGAGTTGGTCGTGGAATGAGATCCGGTCCGGCACATGGTCGGTGCATTGCTATCCTGAGCCGGTGGAAAGTGAATGACGGAGTGAAGTCAGTGTAATGGGGTTATTTTAAGGGCATGTTATCACAATGTGAAGAAGCAGATGATCACCTCAGAGTGAAACCATCTCCTCTCTCCTCCCACCTCGTTAACAGGGAGCTCTAACAAGGTGCAAGCCAGCCTGACCTTTAAAGGGAACGGGGGCTTGTACTCTTTTACTCTTTTACTCTAGTATTTAACATCAAGAGCCATGAAATATTCTCTGGGAAATCAGTAAAAGTATCAAAAACATCCATCTCAATTGTGTTATTTTTCCACAAATGGACTTGTGACCATGGGAGCACTCATGTGTGTTGAACACTTCGTGGTCAGACACATGATCGGAGCATTGCTAACTCGAGCCAGTGGAAAGAGAGTGACCGACACAAACCTGGACCGGAGTCAGTGGATCTTTATTTCACGGTTACTTTGAGGGCACATTATCGAGATAGTAACACACGTTGACACACTTGTGTACACTCTGCTGGCTTCGCACACAAACGATGAGCTCATGCACAAAGGGAAACTGTTTCCTCTGAAGTTTCACTCTTACGAGGGAAGAACAACAATTAAACCTTGTGCCACATAGTCTGGAGGCAGGGGTGAGAGAGTTCATGACCTTTTGTTCAGTTCCGAGATAACACATCACTCACACACAGAGAAAAGCAGGTTCAGGTTCTGTCTGGAATTGGACTTTCGTTAATTCCACAATGTGATAAAAAATAATTCCTGGATCCGGAGCCTGGATCCACATGTTTGAATCTGTCCAGTGGTTTTTGCATTAACCTGCTGAGTAACACACACCGATGACAAAATCCCAACAAACACGTTGTCATCACAGCAGGAATCTGTAAAGTCAAATAAAACCATGTGGATTATTTGCTGTGAAAAGAAAGAGGATATAGAACCAACCGGGATCAGCTTATTCCCACGCCGCTGACTCACCTCTCTGCAGCCGTGGAAATGAAAGTTGTGAAAGTGACAGTAGCTTTAAACATCACTCATCACTCTACCACGTTTCTCACAATGATCTCCTGGATGCAGATCCTCTTTCGCTGGTGTTGGCTTCGACCAGTCACAAATTCCAGTAAAGAGGCCTCCTGGTCAAAAACAAGATGTGGTTATCAATGTAAATCTGAAATACACCTTGTTTCCCTAAAAGAAAATAAACAATAAATTGATAACGAATGTATTTGAACACGTTTGAATGAAGCTTTTCTATTTGGCTGCGGAGGAGAATCAGAACGGAAACGTGACGCTGCTCAGACTCTCACGTACTCTCTCGTCCACGCGGCAGTTTCCCTGTGATCTTGTTCTATTTCAGGGATCAGCCGACCCGAGGGCGTCCGGCTGCTTATCTGATTACTCACTGTAATGTAAATATTACAGCTCGACAGAGAGATAAGCGTCTGGTCACCTCACCGCGTCCTCTGTCGCAGGCGGGGACGTGAGACGCGGCTCGGAACTCGACGTCTTCACCGACATCTGCATGGAAACACACGTGAGGAAGTTTCGTGAGGCGACACCGAGAAAAACGGGAAATAACACGTTAACAAAGTCGAACACTGGAAATTGACTTACTAACTTCCTTTAGCTCATAGCACTCATTTCCATCTAGGGCACAGCTGGTCACAAACCTGATGACACCACATGATCCACTGTCTAGTCATGTGGTGCAGAAGTTGATCCTGAGGTCACCTGAACTCTGTCGTGACTTTTGTTGTGTTCTGGTTTGGACTCTGTTTATCCTTTGTTTCCCCTTTTTAGGATGCAGCCTATGAGTCAAACTTTAACAGACACACAACTAAACCTTCACACACACCCCTGCTGTGAGTGTGGGGGCTCAGGGCACAGACACTTTTCATCTCAGAACCTCCTTTGTCTGTGGTTGCAGTCGTTCTGCCTCTGAACACTGACGACACACGGACGTCTCCCGGGACGTGATTTGACGAGCTGACGTCCAATCAGAGTACAGGAGGGTCTCCGTCTCCGTGGTGCACGCTGGATCTTGAACGAACCTCAGCTTTCTCAAGGTGGTTTGCGTTTCATTTGGTCCAGGCTGCTTCATTGTGTGGACACTGTGTGTTTATAACAGCTTCTCAGGACAGAGCTGGTAGAAAGAGAGAGATAAACAGTGTGATCTCGACCTTGAGTTAGAAGTGGAGCCACTTTCACCACGACCACAACAACAGGACACAGCGAGGCCCAACACAATCAAATAAAAAACACAATGAGTAGAAGTTGCGGCGTAGAAAACCAGAAGTTCAATAAGGAGGTGAGGGGTAATCAGATGTGTGAGAGTCTTGTTCTAATCAAGCCTGGATGAGAAGGTTTCAGTTTGAAGTCGGGCAGTCAAGTGGACGGATATCGGGCCATCAGGGAACAGAAGAACAGAACCGGGGAACGGAGGAGCAGTGCACCATGAGATATCCACGTGTGCTCCGAGCAATACTGAAAATAAAAGCACACACACATGCATTCCAGCACATACAATTACATAATAAACTGACCTTTCATGCTACGTTATAACTTGAATTAATACGCATGGAGGATCAAAAACCCGGGCGGCTTATATAAGGGGAACTTGTCGCACATTGAACCTCAGGCGCTGGGACGACAACAGACGACTAATTCAAATGACTAATTCAAATGGCTGGCGTGCTCCCAGCTGCGAGGCAGCACCAGTACATTGTGTGTTGCACATAATAACTCATGTGAGCACGCACGACATCGTGGAATGAAGGTGTGTCTGAGCCCGGGGGGGGGATTGATTTACGCTCCAGAACCATTTTATTCTAAAAGGGTCACCATTTTGTTAGCTTCACTAAACTGCGGATGATGACGCTCATTAAGAGGAGTTTGCACACGGACGCCATGACACTCAGGCTCCTACTGATGATTGGCTGCTGACACGGTGATCCTCAGCCGATGGAGGCGACACACTGGGAAATGCATTAACATAATATCAACATTAGCAAAATTATATAACCTTTATTAAACGTACAATATGTAACTTCAGCCGTTCTCTATCGAAATGAACGTGAGGGAAACTTTGTCGTCTCAAACTGGAACGACAGGCTTGAATGAAACATATCATAAAACTCTAGATCCTCTTTTCTGCACAGACACTGAAGCTAGAAAATTCATCTTTGTTGAAGCGGAGGACAAACGGTCACGTGCAGCTCACAGCATCTCCCTCGCCGACAAAGTCCCTACACTTCCTGTTGCCCTGTAATAACGGCCAGATTATCAGTGTACTGTATATGCATGCATGTGTGTGTGTGTGTGTGTGTGTGTGTGTGTTCATGAGGAGGTACACTAAGCCTGACATGCAGTGTTACATAAGACCACAGTACATACCCTCATGCACACAAACAAGTTTTGCAGATTACGCTCATGCTCTCCTCTCGTCAAACACAGGTTTTGATCCCGAGTCAAGTCAGAGGTTCACTTGTTTGCACAAAATTGTCTTTATGAAAACATTTTGTGGCTCAATGTCGGAGTGCAGCTGAGTTTTCACTCATATTTACACCTTCTACTTCTACTTCCAGTGCTTTGACAGTGACATCTGAAGACCCGACGGGTTAATACACCTTTACATTCATCTACTCGTCACTCCACATAGAAATAGATATTTATGTCTGCTCCACAAATACAGTGAGCTGTCAAAAACTACATTTACAGCTCTGATTTATTAATCATATTTGTAATCGTAATAATTAAACATCATATAGATGATCAAAGATTAACCAATGACACTTATCTTGAAACAGGCTGGGTATAAAAATGAATTGATGATTAACAGGGAGACGATAATTCAAACTTGGAATATTACTTCAGCAGATACAGAAAACTTACATAATGAACTTCTGATTTTAAACCAATAACAAGTTACGTTTGCATAACTCAAACAAACGTGTTTATTACAATAACACTGATGATGATGAAGGTCCAGTTGTCTGCCAGGTTAAGTTTCCCAGTATCAGCAGATGAGCCTACAAGTCGTAACAAGACTTAAATACGACTGAAGGTCGGAGGAGCTCGTTCTCGATTCGACATCGAGCAGGAAGAAGAAGCCCCGCGGTGAAACCTGCAGCGTGACTCATCTCTACATCCACTGCCTAGTAAAACATAGTAAACCCATCAATTACAGCCTCGTCTGCAGTAATAACAGCTCAATAACAACGCAAGGGAAGTGAAATGATAACCTGTCGGATTAATGACCCGTCAGCTGAGAGGGTTCCAACACCAGCTGTTTCTGCAGCTGATCACGGACTGTAATCAACTTAAATTAAGGGATAATGGAAAAATAATACAATGAAAATGGATCCAAAAAGATTTTGGTTCCATTGTCAAAGATAAAGGGTGGGTGTGGCTGAGGAGGTAGAGCGGGTGCTGAGCAAACCACAGGGTCGGTGGTTTGATCCCAGCACCTCTGGTCTACACGCTCATATATCGAACATCAAATTGCTGATGACAGTGATGGTTTGTGATCGTATAGAGGAGAATGGGTGAATGTGACATGTATTGTAAAGGTGCTTATGAGGAACACAGGGTTATACGCTAAGGTCCATTTGTAGCTACTACCAACCACTCATACTCACAATAACCTTTAATCAGACGTAATTTACAAGGAAACAAATATACACTTCTGACCTAAACCTATCAACCAAATCATAAGCCTCAACGTGTATATATTCATATTAATGTTTTATTTGTATCTATATTATATGTAAATGCCGCATTTCTTGTATGAAAGGTGCTGTGCAAATAAAAGTTTTTTATTTTAATTATTATTTAAAGATTTTAGCAAAACATCCTCACTTCCCCGAAAAAGCCATCACCCCCAAGTTTAGTCCCGCCTGGTAAAACGCACATACATGTACAGACCCACACATGTACACACCATGCATCCCTCGTAGTAAATAGGTTTATCTTATCTGGGGAACGACCTCAGCTGATGCCGTTCTCAAGTCTTGATGGAGCCGCCGTCAGTTGGTTTATTTCCTCTAGTGTTTCACACATGCTGTGTGTGGACATTTTTTTATTGAAAATCAAACACAAAATCAAACACAAAATCAGACTTATTAATTTCCCTATCGGCAATAAATATTCCTCCTTCTCTTCTCATTCTTCTACACGTACTTCCTTAGAAATCTAAGGTAAAGGCTTTTTAAATTTCTTGTTCTGGAGCCAAACAAAGGAAGTCTGGTGGGGCCAAGGAGAACGGATCCAGTTATCAATAATTACCTGGAAACGCCGAATGACAGTTTGACGCATCCTAATGATGCTTGTTGATATTTCAGAAAAGATCCAATCGGTCAAAAAATGTAGTTTTAATCCCCCAGATACTGAACAAACATCAGTGTGATTACAAACTGAAATTACAGAAACCAGTTACACGATTTATTTGATGAGTACTTTCATTTTTTAGTTTGGTCCATGTCCCGTCTGCTAACATGGACGAGGCTGGGTTTATGACCTATACTGCTGCCAGCCACCAGGGGGGCGATTAGGAAACCATCAAGACGACCATCTTTGTACAGAGTCTACGTGTCGGACATAAGAGCAATTGGAATTGTTCATAACTGTGAAAACAAATAAATCAGTCTCGCATATTAAATGTGAACAGCTTGTGCTGATCAAACCAGTGTGACCATCACTTCATGACCCACCGAGTCTTAATGGTTGTCACATGACTCGTTCCGAGGAGTGGGATTACTCACTCTGACCCTGACGGACATGGACGCCTACCAAACAATTCAAAGTTAAGGTGCATGTGTCCGTCACTCGCACGCACACACGCACACACACACTCATCAGGTGTTGCTGACAGCTTATGGGGGGGGGTATGTGTTTGTGCGTCTAAGCTGTCATCGCCGCGCCGGCCGCACACATTCCAGCCATTCTGTCTACAGAGTGCAGACCCCCGATGACCTTATAAGGTCACGAATCAGGACCCTTCCTCCCGATCTGCACAGCAACCGGTGCAGGAGTCTGCTGCTCGTCGGGGAGGATGGAAAATCACAAAGTTTTGAACCGCGGCCATGTTCGTCACTTTCTGTGGGTCCCCTGGATACATTTGGTTTTTCGCAGCTCTCTCTCGGCCCACGTAGGATGGAGATCCTATAAATCCACACATGTTTATACTTTTTATTTTCCTTTCTTTAACAAGGAAGTTCCTATTGAGATACACCATCTCTTCCACCAGGGGGTCCTGGTCAGGATGGGCACCAATGAGAGTAAAATGAAAACATTAAAAACCCAGAATAGACACAGAAGCATAGGAATCAACTGTGGTATGAAGGATAACAGTTTCTGGAAGGAGCAGTGATGGCAGGAGGCAGCGTGATCTGGACCATCATCATTATCATCATCATCAACATCATCCTCCTCCTCATCATCATAATCATCACTACCATTTGACATCAGAAAACTGAAATCACCTTCGATAAGAAAAGAGTTTCACAGACACTGATTCAAAACTCCAGATGTTTCCACTGAAGGCAACAACATGAACGTAACTACGATATATTTAAAAATAAAGTAGAAAAGCATAAAACACGTACACCCAGCAGTTTATGACCACTTCCAGAAAACACATCCTGACGGTCATAACAGAAATATTTCTAATCCTGATGTAATGAAACCATATTGTAAAAACCAAACCTCTGCATTATTCATGTTTTCACTTTAGCTGAACTGGGGTCTGTTTCCAGGAGTTAGAACTGAACATGGTACTTTCCATCTGAAGTGCAATGATTTCCCAAAGCTGTAAGAAAAACTGTAAATCAATCAATCAATCAATCAATCAAATATAGCCCATATTCATTGCCTCATGATATTAATAAGGTGCTACTTCCTCTGCCCTTCACCCTCAACAGGAGCTTGTGAGCAATGTTGGTAAACTGCACCAGAGCTGAGGGGAAAACTATCTTTTCCATTTGATATATTGTTAATATAAAAATATGAAAATGTAATTGATGTCTAAATTAAGTTGTTTTGAAAATGAATAATAAAAAGCTGAAGTTTCATCTCAGAACGAATGTTTTAGACGGATAATCTGTGTCGTGCTTCAGTTTGGTTTCTGTCACGGTTCAGCAGCTGGTTTCGATCTTATCATCCGTCCACAGAAGCTTTGAACGTCTGGGGACATCGTGTCCTGTTCCATCTTGTCCCATCGACCACATATTTCTTCATCACATTTCACCACCCCCTCAACCCCACTCCCCAACGCCGCCCCGCCCATGGTTCATTCAGTTCAATCCTTGAATCGAGGACAGGCCACACCCTCATCTTCACCAACAACCCCCATGTGCGTCTGAACCAGCATCGCATCAGCCTGGTTGGTTTCACTTTGGTGGAAAGTATTTAATAGTATTTAATGAAGCCTAATGTACCTGCTGAGTGTGGTTTCATCCTTTAGTTAAAGTGTATCATCATCATCCAGGATTGACACCGTAATGTTTATATATGAACCAGGATGACCTTTGACCTGCAAATCAAACTCAGTCTTTATAGATACTGAGAGAAATCAACACTCTGCTTTAAATGGAGGGAAATGGAGCAAGTAAATTAAACGAATTCCTATCAACCCTTCATGTAACTGAATTTAATGTACAAGCAAAGACTAAACAACTGGGTCATGCTGTGAAAAGGCAAAACTAGGATATAGAATATTTACAAAATAAGTCAGCAGAAGTTTAAATAACTTTCTTGAAGGTTAACCTTCATTTTTGTTTAAGTTTTAGTGATGCATCAGGCACCAATAAGAGAACACACACTCTTTAACTGCTAATAACAGTCATTACAAAGTGCCTCACAAATTGCAAAAATGTATTAACAAGTTTAAATTCTACATATATAACTGTTAATATTATAATTTTTTTCTTTCAAATTCCATCAGAATCTAATTGTTACAAACACAGCTTATTAAAAGTAGGACGGCCTTAAAAAGGACTTAACTTTACCTGGAAATCATTGTTTTATGTATAAGACACATTTAATCATATATTGCATCCAGCAGAGAAACATTAGCAATAATTTGGAGTGATGTTTGTGTCCATGTGATGAATGATGACATCCCTTTGAGCTCCTGCTTTGGTCTCCACCCACCAATGTGGCTCTTCAGATGCTAAAAGCTCGACTCTCTTCACCAGCAAGCTGCGTGGTTTGTCTCCTGTGATAGTGGTAAAATGAAAATGGGTAAAGAAATGTCAGGAAAGAACATTCGTACTTCTGGGCGCATCCAGAAGTTGTGCAAACTGTGCGTTATCCAGGTGGTATTCATCGCAAAGGGGGAGTTGATAGATTAAGTGAAGCTGCTGGAGAGGCGTCGACCTGCAGGTCCGGACCTGGATGGAGATTTCTCCTTTGTTATGTTTTTCCATTCTTTCTTTTATGAGCTTGAGGTGATGAAAGACATGAAGAGAGACTTTCCCATTTGAAAACCTGATCCCACTGGTCGTCTGTGCGTCAGCTTATTACCAAACCTTTATTATTTTAACAGTCATGGAAATTTCAGGATCTTTCCGGAACGGAGATTACAGTATTATGCAAATAATGTAAAAGCTCAGAATCAGTTTATGGAAGAATCTCAACAGAGAAACCAAATAATCTAAAACAAACATGTATTTAAAGCCAGTATGTTGAAGGAAATACAATGAAATGTGTTCTGTTGTTTTAGATAAATCATTTTGTGAGCTTCTTCGAATGGTACAAATTGAATTGTAACTTTGAGCGTTTGCACTTAAATGGTTCTGTTTGGTCGTTGAATTAAATAAACTTGTGTATTACAACCGATAGACGTTTTATTGTAAGGCGACCTCTAGAGGCCATAGTTATAATGACAGGAGTGAAAGAGTGAGTCCGACATGTACTGGAAAATGACACGGCTAAAATAAATTGTGATAGACGACCGCTGTTTGTTTACCATAGAATATCATTTATCGAAGTTTGAAGTTGAAGTTTTCCTTCAAGGTTTTGCAACATAAAGAAAACACAACCAAGATGTTTGTTTCAAAAATTAGACAAAGTTCTGTTTAAAAAGAAAATAAAATCTGGTTAAATTATTTTTTTTTTCTTTCACATTGGTTTTTATATTTGTTTGGATTCGGTTTATTTTTTCATTTTGTTTTTCATATTTTGTTTGTGTCCATTGGATTTAACACTGCGACATGTTTTAATGATCTTGTTATTGTTGGACAGGTGCTGTGGCCATGAGGCGGCGACCCAATCCCTGGTGTCCCGTGTTCTCTTTACTAAAGTGTTCATATGATAATTTGTGCTCTGGTTATTGTTGTTTCATTTTGCTTTTTGTTGATTTATGAATTTATTGAGTTAAAGTTTCTTTTCTAAGAGTAAAGCCATCTCTTGCCCCGTGATATCAACGAACCCTGCACACAATATCTTATTTTCCCCACCCTATACAATGATTAGTATAACATACGAATCACGTGTCAATCTGGCAAACTGCCTCCGTGTTTGAAGATAAGAGTGAGTCCGACATGTGCTGGAAAATGACACGGCTAAAATAAATTGTGATAGACGACCGCTGTTTGTTTACCATGGAAGATTATTTATCGAAGTTTGAAGATGAAGTTTTCCTTCAAGGTTTTGCAACATAAAGAAAACACAACCAAGATGTTTGTTTCAAAAATTAGACAAAGTTCTGTTTAAAAAGAAAATAAAATCTGGTTAAATTATTTTTTTTTTTCTTTCACATTGGTCTTTATATTTGTTTGGATTCGGTTTATTTTGTCATTTTGTTTTTCATATTTTGTTTGTGTCCATTGGATTTAACACTGCGACATGTTTTAATGATCTTGTTATTGTTGGACAGGTGCTGTGGCCCTGAGGCGGCGACCCAATCCCTGGTGTCCCGTGTTCTCTTTACTAAAGTGTTCATATGATAATTTGTGCTCTGGTTATTGTTGTTTCATTTTGCTTTTTGTTGATTTATGAATTTTTCGAGTTAAAGTTTCTTTTCTAAGAGTAAAGCCATCTCTTGCCCCGTGATATCAACGAACCCTGCACACAATATCTTATTTTCCCCACCCTATACAATGATTAGTATAACATACAAAGTCACGTGTCAATCTGGCAAACTGCCTCCGTGTTTAAAGATAATAATCATCTTTATTTATATTGGACTTTTAAAACAAAGATGCAAAGTGCTTGACATGAAATAAGTGTAAAATCAAATCAATTACAAACTGTTTAAATGTTGGGCAATAATACAAAAGAAGCCAGATGAAAGAAATAGATAAAATCAATTAAATACAAGAAGGCCATGTGTATAACATTTGAGTTATATATAAAAGTTAAAGCAAGTTTTTCTTTAAAAGTCAATCCTGCAATAACTTAACTTAGATTTGTAATTGCAACATGTATTTTCAGTTTTTATTTTTTCAATTAAGCTATTCGAGTAAAGTTCATTACTACAACTTCATGAAGATATATAGCAGCAGATCATTTATCTTCTATATGGTCTTTCTTTCATCTGTCTCATAACCCTGTTGCATAAGTTCGTACAATGTAAAGTGAGGTGTAGGATAAAGAATCTGACGTGAACCTGTCGAGCCGGTACAACACATTCCGTCTCATATGTGAAGAAAGTACGTGACTAACTTGGCTTTTCCCCAATAAACACGTCACAGTAGAAAAACCGCAGATGCATCTGAAATGAGTGACGGTTGTGTTGTTCCAGCTAATATGCAAATTAAACTTAAGCTGCATTCTGATCTGCTTCCTGCTCAAGATTCAAAGGGTTTTATTGTCAAATCATTTATATCGAAAAAATTAGTCCAACTCTTTTGCAGTAGAAGGCATATCCAGGCATATGCATCAAGCTGCACCAAGCATCACACTATGTGCCTGCTTTTTTTCCATTACAGCAGAAGTTCAATAAAGAAATTCGGATTCTCACCAAAACTTAATGGGTTCTTCCCCGACCCATTCTGCATCGTTTCACAACGTTTCATGGAAATCCATTTAGCATTTTCTTAGTAATCATGTTCACAAACAAACAAAGCAGTAGCAATGAAATACTTAGTGTTCTATTGAACTTACTTTATATGTGCTAGCTAGTAAATCAGAAAGGATGACATAAAGACAAAAATTGTCAGTGGGGAATAACAAATTGTGGACAACACATCGTCTAGAGCCAAGCTGGACGTTTTGGGAAAATTTGGTATCATCGAAGACTCTGAGAACTTTGCTGCTTTTAAACGATGCCAAAGAGTATTAGCTTTTGATACCCGAAAAAAACTAGGCACTTCGTCGCTAAGGAATCTAAGTAAATCTAAGTAAAAATAAAACGCGTTGAAATTAGTGACTGTTTAGCCTCCTTGTTAAAATCACGGGCGTGTAGCGGGTCTAATTTCTATGAATCTGGCCGGGTCCGGATTTGAGTTAGAGGTAGCTGCGGGTAACAGGTCGGTTCTGGTGCTGAGTTTTGCGGGTTTGAAAAACTTGACCCGTGCAGAACTCTGTTGCGACAATCAGTCAGCTGAAAATCGATATATCTTTAATTGGGTGGCTGGGACTCAAATGAGAGTGACAGGGACAACTGATTCTCCAGTTCGGGGTTCTTTGTCGTCGAGCCTCACCAAACGTCAGTGAGCTCTTTGTGCAGCAGCTGTGGCCTCAGTGTTCTGTGGACTGAGTCCCGCAGCAGCTCTTTACCCGCTGCCGCTCGATTCCAGGTCACTTTTACAGTTTCAGGGAAAAAAGCTGAAACCAGCGTCACCACAGGCAAAGAAAACAGACCCATCTAATAAATGAGGTCAGGCATGGACTGTGCACAAGTAGCTAATAGATTAAGCAGATGTCAAAAGCCTCAGAGTCACAATCCTCCTCTTCTCATGTTTTCTTTAAAGTACCATCTTATCTATCGAACAAATAATAAAATAAACCTCAGGCACATTTTTGGCCGCGTGCTGCCAGAACAGTAAAATACGATACAGACTCTAGACTAAACATAAATATGATATTCCTGCAGCTCAGAGATGTTTCACCCTCTGTGGGCTCTGACACATGCTGCCGTCTGTCACCACAGCGTTCCACAGAAGATTTGCAGCACCAGGCAGGAGGATCAGCTGACCTCACACCCACCCTCCACATGCCTCAGATCTTTGATCGTCTCCACTACAACACCGATTATGAACAGTGGAGTCGAGTTTCAACGACCTGTTGAAACCTGGAAAAATCTAATAATACCCACCAGGCTCTACCTCCAACAATCTGGACTCTGGATTTGGTATGCACAGCTTTACCCTCTTTATCCTTTGGACTCAAGAAAAGTTCCTGCATTGTAAATTATCGAGGCGCAAAACTAGACTGGCTCAAGAAAAATGTGTCTACAAAGGAAATTCACAGCCTTGTATGTTTAAAAAGAAGAATTTAATGAGTTAGCTACAGGACTATTTATTGGCTGAGACCAGCAACTTGTATTCCCTTGAACTGTAAACAAAGATGGACGACATAACTGCCCCCAAAGGTGAAGCCAAATAGTTTCTATCTCCCCCTGGTGGCCGATCTTCAACTTGGTGAGTGCAGCTGAATTTGCCACAAGGTTGCGCACACTGTTTGCTATGGCCCATAATGTTTTTACTGTCCGTGCAGACAGTCAGACCTATTTGATCACATGAACACGAGGTGAAATGTCCTGATCGACAGCTGAGTCTGGCTCATGATTGGCTGAGCAGGTGTTTCAGTGGGACCTCAAATACCGCGGCTCCACACAGGGTTTCATTTTACCAAACTGTTTCTTAATCCCACTGAGCAGCTGGTGGGTCGGTCACTACACATCCAGTAGTGACCGACCCACTACTCCGCACACTGGAAACTCACAGAACTCTGGTTTGATCGAGAAGAGATCCTAAAGGTGACCCTATCTTTCCATGTGCATTGCTGTTGCTATTGTATTGTTTATATTATTGCTATTTTATTATTTCCGTTTTTTTTTTTCAATTTCAACAGGAGGTTCTGTCTAGCAGCTTGTCAAATTGTATAAAAGGTAAAAGACAATAAAATAAATAATTGTATAATTAATATTATGGATAAAATAGAAATGTTTACTTATTCATTACTTTTTGCTGATGCTTGGACTTTCCCCTCTGGTGTTGTAACCAGTAACCAGACGAGCTGATGTCATGTTTATATGCAGTCCATGTTCAGTGTCATCTGATCCATCTCAAACAGTTTCAGCTGATGAACTTCCTAACCAGCAGATCCCAGGTCAGCCTGCATCTTTTTACTTTCCAGTAATGAGTCACGTCACCGTCCTATTGGCCCTGAAGAAGTGTCTCTGCTCAGAGGACGCGTTGGAACCTCATGTCTATTAAAACAAAACAATGGCTGAGGAGCTTGGCAGTGGGCCTGTCATCGGCACCAGCCCCCCCCCCCCCGATCAGAACCAGCTTTTGACGTCAGAGAAAAAACACACAAGCACAGCAGCTTGAAATATAAATGACATCACAACGGTAAACACACGACACAGAGATACACATGACGAGTGCTGAATGAGCCGATTACAGCCTGTAAGATCGTATGACTGTGTGTGTGTCTGTGTGTGTATGTGTGAGTGTGTGTGTGTGTGTGTAACCAAGTCTGTATGGAACATGAGAAGGCATCATGGCCGCTAACTCAGAAACAACTGATACCAGAACACTCTCTCCATCCATCAATCACTTCTGTCAGTCTTATTTTTTCTCTCCACTCCCAACCACACTCTCTCTCTCTTCTTCAATCGCTCTCTCCGGTTCTTTCACACATTAACACACAAACACACAAACACACACAAGGCTGTGCTGGATCATGTCTGCAGCTCTCAGGCCTGGCAGAGCACGGTGTATCCCTTTGTGCGGTCGTGGCCCTCGGCAAATATTGTTGTTGAAATCATGAAGATTGTAATTTTTCACAGATCTCATCTGCAGTTTGCTCAAGGTGCAGCATCGAGGGACAAACAGATGCATGCTGGGATAGAGGAATATTGTTCTCAGTCTCTTAAAATCATATTAGGGTACCCCTGCACATTGTGGGAGTTTTGGGGTCTCTACCGAATTTTGAAAACTGACCTCACTGTGTAAAGTGCCTTGAGAAAATGGAAGTTGTGAATTGGAATGAAATTAATTGATTCTGTACTTTTATAGCTTTACATTGGGGACCAAAATAATCAACGATAACAATATTAAAGATTAAAACAATTTTTAAACGTTTATAATAATGGTACCAGTCAATTAATCTATAACTTTATTTTGTCTCTTTTAGCAAATTAATTCAATTCAAAATATTACAATGATAGTTTACTGAAGAGGAGCTACACGATATTATCACAGATGTATTACAAGCATAATATCAGTTTTCAGTCATTTTCAATACCAAGAATACACACAGTATATATGATTTTCCAGTTTTTTGTGAAAGACGTTGACTCGGCTGCACAGAAACTTGATCCCACCACCATCAACACCATAGGGAGGAACTGGGCGCCTGAGTGGGAACCTGTTTTCACTGTCCGACATCAATATCTCACTTTATTAATGGAGCGGCGCTTGTCAGCTCGTTCAGGCAGACAACTCGAGCTGCTCCGCTCGTGTGACACGTCTCACACTCCACAATCCTCTGTAATGCACAACCTCACAACTTGTGGGTATAGTTAAGCTGCAAAATTTCCCCTCACTCCTCTTGTCCGCCGCCCT
>CM028873.1:30872974-30901978 GCA_016801935.1 Platichthys stellatus | reverse complement strand
TAGAAATATATGCTCATGACATCTTTGTGATAATATCTGGGGGAGTGATGGAGTCGGAGCCTGGACGGCAGAATATGCTGCAATAATAAACATTTCAAACGTGAGTTGTCCGACTGAAACCTCGGCAGAAATGTTTCAATCTTCCCTTTGAGGGTGTTTCCATCAGCAGCAGTTTAATGCTCAGGATTTTATCAATAGTCCCACCGGCCTAATTTTTGGTTGTTCATATATTTTATTCCTGCTCTGGTTAAGTTCAGGCAACTCAATTATCATCGTATTAATTATTAAATGATGAACAATTTTGACTTTTGCTGGAAACATAAAAACAACTATTTGAATTCTATGCTTTCTACTTTTCAGATTTCTCATCCACGTTGGCTTCAAACTTCATTTTCAACCTTGGAGATGATGTATATTATTATGTTGCTCTGTAATCATAAAAAGCACATAGGTTGAAGTAAATACTTTTAAGCAGACGAAGGTGGAATCCGGCGCTGCTCGAAAATCTGCTCTATTTTTCCACCTCAGCAGCCAGAAGGTAACGAGAGCGGCGCTGGCTGTTGCTGAGGCAGAATAATTAGGACAGACCCCTCTGAGAGACCATTAATCTAAATCTTGGAGACCAATAACCAGTAACCTTTCATCCAGAACCCAGCAGGGCGTCCAGCCTAATGCCCTCCGGCTCTCTGTGCCACGTAAGAGCAACTACCAGCAGATTACCTCTCTGTCTGGATGCATGCACTCAGGGTTGTGGCCCGTTGTTGGGACTGGAACCTGCAGCAAGCAATTTAGAAAACGATTTAAATTGTCATTTCAAGTTGAAAAGAAGTCTGAATTTCCCACGGGATAATAAAGTATCCATCTATCCATCTATCTATCTATCTATCTATCTATCTATCTATCTATCTATCTAAATGAGGCTTTGAAGCACTTACAACAGCTGCATTCGGATTATGCAATAATATTAAACGCAATATGACAGCCTGTTGTTCTTTTCACCAGATTATCAGAAAACTAGATTGATTGGCCACTTCATCCCAATATTATATCCGCGTATTGAGACCAGACACATCCCATTATTCAGATCTGCACCAGACAAGATGCATTAATAACTAATAATTGATAAAGGTACAGAAATGCCCCCAACTCTTCATTTTTTTTTTAAAGAAAGACGAGTTCTCCTCTGGGCCCGACATCTCACTTCCACCACTTTTCAGTAAAATCACGGTTTGGTAGTTTTTTGCTAGATCCTTCTGACAGACGAGCTGACAGCAACATGAGCCTCTTCTCCCCATCATCCCCCCACTGTTTAGGTTATTCCCCCGAATATCATGGTTACACCATCGTTGTTGATGTATAACAAAAGGTTTCACTTAAAGATTAATCCGATGTGCAGCCGGGGGGGGAGGGGGGGGTGTACATTGTGAAAACGGAGCATGAAGCACCTCAAGCTGGAAACGTATCTGTCACATTGTTCTTTTATCTAAAGTCCCATTCAACTCGTCTTTACACTTCTCCTCTGCCGTCCGGTGGGATTCACAACCTGCTCGATGCATCAGAGTAATATAATAACTCGGCTTCAAGGCCAAACAGTAAACGTGTAAGATGACAACACGTTGATCTGTGTTATGAGTAAAGTCAGGTGCTCGATAATTGTGTTTGTATGATAACTCGTCTCTTTGTAAGTTCAGTTATGTAAAACTTCTCATAAGAAATGATCATTTATTCATCTAGAGACAGTAGTAGGAGTGATTATAGTCAGTAAATTAAAACACGGGCACTAAGTCTGTGGTTATGCAGACCTGCTATGATGATGAACATGAAAATGGACCAGGTCTCAGATTGGGGATGAACGAGAGGAAGTAGGAGATCGTACAATATCATTCTTCAAAAAACGATAATTTAAACCTCTGTTATGATAGTTAACATTTCCCATCTGGCAAATATGATCACAACCATTTAATTTGGATGTAAACTACGAGGCCAGTGTGTTGGATTCTTCTGAGCTCCATGCATCTGGCTGCTGGAGTCCAGATATGGAAACCTGGTCGGTGTGTGAACTGTGCAGGAAACTCTCTAGACCACAAAGTTCTCACTTGTCAAACACAAATATTGGTCCTGGAGTTAAAAATATTGGTCCTGGAGTTCGACCAGATTCACGGATCCATTGAGAAATCTAATCTCTTCCTCTGCCCATTCATCTACAGGGAAGAGCAACATGGAGATTCCACATTCATCTCCGTCTTTCACCTCTTCCTCACAGCTGCAGAGTCACAATAAGTAGAAATGATTAACCGAACACTCCTTCAGACACAGTTTGATTTGGAAGCATGAAACAGTGTGCAGCTGCAGGTCTCCCTGGCGTCCTGTGTGCTAAGGAGGTGGTGGAGACAAAGAGGATTTCAGAGAGTTTCTACATGCAAACACAAACATTAGCGTAACTGATCCGTGGCAGCGGGGGGGTTGAGACAACGTCCTGCAGAGAACGGCAAGGAATTCATCGCGGGCGTGTGTGTAATCAGATTTCTATCCTTGTGAGGACCGGTTCGAGTGGTCGACTTCACTGAGCGAGGACTTTTTGGATGATCCTCACAACTTTAAAGGCCTGATTGAGGGTTGAGGTTTGGTTCAGGGTGTTTAGAACCAAACCTCAACCCCCCCACACACACACACACTTGGTTGAAATGTAAAAAGGGTTGTGCACATCCATGCACAAGCAAAAAGTGGCATAACAACACAAATCAACATAACCCTAGGCCAAAGGCAGACTTTCAGAGAAAGGTTGATTAAGTTTAAGATTAATTTATTGATGCTGTGAAGTAGCTTTTTCACCCATTTAGACCGGATGTAACATGCGTGTGAACGTCTTTAACACAAGGTGCACATATCAACGCTTCTCCATTTAAAACTGGAACAGTGTTTTGAGACATGTGACTGATAAAGTACATCGTGATTCGCTGAAATACCCCAGGAAAAGTGAAATGCATGATGGTAAATGCAGTTTGTGAAGTTGTCCTGCACAAAAGACACAGAAATGTTTGTTAGCTTTATTGTTGTTTTTTAAATGTTCACAAACTTGACAGTAATGAATAAAAAGTTATGATTTTATCTGAAAGCCAAATGTTAGAGGTATCAAATATTTTGATAACAAATAATTTATAAAGATCTTTAGAAAAACCTGAGTCTTTACAAAGCCGTTTTCAAACAATGCTTAAGTTGTGAATCGGCATCTAACGTCCGATCGGTTTCAGGCTGACTCACAATAATAACATCAACAATCAAAACACAACCCGTCCAGTTGCTCTCGATGTTTCAGCTGTGATGCACTTTTCATTATCCAGAAGTAGCTTCATATGCTACCTCACACCTGAAAGTTCACGTCTTTGTGACATTTCTTCTGGTTCTGGTTGGCTTCACGTTGTATTTTTGTGTGTTGGAAAATGTCTTATGTATGAAGATCCTTTCATCATCACCTACAAGAGGTGCACCTGCCAATACCTGACAGTTGTTATTCTGCTTGATTGAAGAAACTGGTTCAGTTTGTTGATTTTGCAAAAGAACAAATGTGCTAAAAGAACGCCCTTGTCTTTAAAACATGGCCAGTGGGAAAATTCCAACCATCTAACTATGAAACTTTCCTCTGTTGTGTAACAGTTAAACAACTTGTTTTGGACATTCTTATTGTATTCATTCCAGAAAATAAAAATTCTTAAAATCTGAAGGTCGTCATTCAGCAGAAACAGAGTCCGTCTGTATCCGTGTTGTCACTTCGTCAGCCAACTTCTTCAGTTACCTGCTATCGGTTACCAGAGGTTGACAGAGTGGGACGGGACAGGAGACGGGAGCGTGCGGGGGGGAAAGTGATCCGCCGCCACGGTGTAACTACATTAATAAGAGAAGAGAGGAACGCAGTGAATGGGCCGTTTCACTTCGCTGTTAGTCGGGTGAGTGTCGGGTTCTACCCGCGGAGCCGGTTCACTGACAGCTGAGGTGAAAGGACACGTCGGGTGAAAGTAATCAGAATCAGAATCAGAATTATTTTTATTGCCATGTATATTTGCACATACAGGAAATTGCCTTGGTGTGGTTGGTGCACTTTACAAACAACAAATTAAAAACAACAATAGCGAACAATATAACAATATAAAAAAAAAATATATATATATACAGTTAAAGGTTAAAGGTTTTAAGCTGCAGAGTACACTGTGCCACTGCCCACTTTGAAACCTTCACTCACCTGCAAGAAAAAAACCCACTGGTTTAGTTTGACGAGTGCTGGTTGAGACCAAACTGGAGCTAAAAGCAGAGGCCTGTCCAGATGACCTCCAATCAACCAAACAGTCAGATATTATCTACATCTTGAACTCGAGAAAATATACAATGTACAAGTGGAGTAGATACTAAATTTAAATGTCAAGGGAAACAGTAGAAACAGGAAAGAATCAAATGTTCTGCCTCCTGCCGAGACTCATAATCTCCCGCCTGAAAAACCGAGTGTGTGCAGCTATGATTCCTGAACCTCTCTCTCCCTGCATTCCTCTGCCCTCCTCCTGCTGGGAATCAGATATTACATTATTAGTTTAAATATTATAGGCGACAGGATGAAGAGGTTAAATCCACAAAGAGCTCTGCAGGGGAGCCATGTTTTTACTGGCCCTGTGTGTGTGTGTCTGTGTGTGTGTGTGTTTGTGTGTGTGTATTTGTCCAAGAGAAACAGTAAGAGAGGCATTAAGGTGCCTTTGTGTGTCGATGAGTGTGTAGGTGTGTAGTTGTGTGCACAGCCTCGAAGGAAGATTTAATTTTATTTAATTTGGACTAAACGTTCACTCGGACTCACAGAGAAACTGATCAGCATTCGGTGGTTGAAGGTCAAGTTCACCGTGACCTCAAATGAACGTGTTTCCTTGAGACAATCCCTTCAGATTGTGTACACTTGTCACCTGGACATAAAGATGAACTGATGAGTAAGGATGGGAAAAGATCACGGTGACTGATGATATAATGCCAGGAGCAACTGAAGAAATTGAAACTGAACTGGTTGGACGCAGACAAACAACTGCAGGGCGATAACTCAAAGCTGCTGTTGACTGATGACATGTTTATGGCTCCGCGCTAATGAAAGAAGAAGAGATCAAGAGAACGAAATGTGACAGAGTGTCAATCATGGGAAGATGTATGTCACCTTTAATGAGACAACTCCTCATCACAAAAACCACACACTGAGGAGCCTCCTTTCGAAAACAATGAATCTGTGCTCGAAACTGAAAAACACCGGTGACCTTAACTGCTCTGTGCACATAATGAATGGCTCCTGAATGAGGCGCCAATGATGATAATGAGGTTACGTTAGGAAATCAAATAATACAGTGATGTCTTGCTACCATCTCCAGAAAGAGGAAACAACAAACAACACTTCAACTGGAGTGAAGATTCAAACTAGCTGAAACTCAGAAAGCATGTGCAATTTCCCTTTAAATAATAAACAGCAACCATTCAATGAGTGGAATGACATTGTGAGTGTGACAGTGTGTGTATCATCTGACCACCAGCAGATCTGGCCCCTGCGCTGTTTGTTGTGCCAATGATGATTTTGGTTGTGCGGCCTCGACAGTAGCAAAGGCAGTGGTTAGAATAACAGTGAGCAGCCGCGAGCACGAAGCCAATTACCGACCGTGACAACAGCTGCACCGCGGCCGAGACAGAAAATACAGGGAGAGTTCTTCCAGAGGGAAACCGAAGCCACCGCAGCTTTGCAGAGCTGCTCCCAATCAGCTGAAGAAAGAGTAAATACCCAAAAAAAGGAACTTGACTCCTTCATCATAGCACGGAGCAGACCAAAACTAAACATGAGTGTTCTCAGATTGAATCAAATCAAGCTGATGCAGACTATAAACAAAACATTTCACATTATAAACATCATACGAAGAATTGCGGCACAGAAAAATACCAACAAAACTGTAGTTCCTGGTCATTTCAGACCTTTAAATTCATACTTTACATATTTGCATCTGCTTCATCTGACATGCGACACCAGGGCTGAGCAGATAAATCACCTCAGGGCGTTTTACGAGTTGTATTACTCGTCTCGTAGATAATTGCAGAGCCGTAGAAGTCACTTGTCGAGAGCGGTATTTAAATTTGTTCCTGTTCGTGTGCCAGCGCAGGATTAAACCCAAACCCACCTGCGTGACCTCGTGTTATATAAAAGTTACACAAAAACATCAACAGCCTCCAAAGCAAACTAATTACACTTCAGGTTTCATTGAGTTTGATCTTTAACGATGTGTCAAAGTTCTTTTTTAAATGCCTGAACTGATTTATTTCCTGTGTATCTAGGCTCTGACAGCGGGTTGAGAAATACAAGCCGTCTAAACCCTTTGCACACACGTTCAAATTCCCTTTCCCCCCCGACAGCTGAGCTCTGGTAATTGATTTGTTTGCAGTTGAACGAAACCTATTTTGACTTAAAATGAAATTAAATCCGAGCTTTGACAAAGGGCTGCATGAAACTACGTGCTGCACCTCTCGTGCCTCTGGAATCACAGTATAGTTTATATATAACAACCTGCAGTTATGGAACATTCTGATGAACTGATGTAAATCAAGTATCAATCAAACCCAATGCAACCAGACCTGTTAGAAAACACCCACAAAGTTTCCACACAAGTAGACGATGAAGATGTTCCTTTCTATTCTATTCAACTAGTCTGAATTTCCCACAGGATTAATAGAATATCTATCTATCTATCTATCTATCTATCTATCTATCTATCTATCTATCTATCTATTCTATTTGTATGTTAACAGATGCTAACGTTGGCTATGTAGCTATATCAAAAACCTACAAACAAGCTGTGTGTCTGCGAAGGCGTGGCCTCTGGTCTCCTGATGGTTTCCTATCTGCATCACCAGCTTGACCTGCTCTTACCATCGCACCGTTAGCTTCTTTGAGCAGCTTCATCTAATTCCACCTCCGAGGGATTGAAGACGGACACATCAACGGACACTTTCTCACAGAAACTATGCTAGCTGCTTTGCTAGCTAGTCTCACCTTCAGCTTCTCTCTGCTGTCCATCACTCTGGTGATTCTCAGTCGAGTGTGACTCTTATATCATGAAGAGATTTAGTGATGATACCTCGTAGCCTGATTTCAAAGCTCTGCACCAGCGTGTCCACATCTGCATGTGAACTGAACTCCGGGTATTTTCCGAGGATGACACACTTTCTTTTTCAGTGACCGACTTCTCAGAGATTAAAATTAGCAGCAGAGGCCAGAGGTTGACGAGCAGCCAGAGCTGACATCTTGTTTAGAAACGATGACATGACTCAGTCACACGTGCTTCATAACGCCAGCAGCTAACTTCATTGGCAGCCAGTGAATGGACACAGAGACGGTCCAGGGAGACGGACGGACAGTCAACACAACACAGACGTGTCACAGACTCACACCGTCCTCTGTCCTCAAAGTCTGGACTCTGCTTCAGCAAGTCGCTGCTAAAACAGAGAAATGGTTGATGATGGTGAGAAGCTTCAGGCGCACACAGGTGGATGTGTTCAGCTCTGGTGACCTCGTGTCTGCAAAGTCTTAGCCCAAGTTTGTTTTGCACAATTGTGAACAAAACCATGATTGATTGTGTTGGCATCCACCTTCTCGAAGGGTTTTTAAATCTTAGTGGGTAGACGTTGGAATTTTGTCCCAAACTACAGGACACAGTGAGCATCACCGTTATTCTCCCACCAGTTTATCAACATTATCACACCCTGAGGACACGTTGCCATTTCCTGCTTTTGACTCAAGAGCTTCAGAGAAATATAATCAAGTGCTTTCCCGAACTGACCTGTAGATGTGACATCAGGAGCCAAAATGGCAGCCGGTCACCAATCAGACAAACTGCTAGAGCATTGGTGAGTGAACTCTTATTCTGGAAGTTCAGGCTGAAGACCAGTGGAACCTTTTAGAGAAACTTTCCTCAATCAAAGGTCAAAGTCGTATTGTGTGATACATAATTCAAATATCCATTCAAAATGTGGTCTTGAGTAAACAACTTGTTGTGCACCTGACTGGGAGCAGTAACTTCCTGGGTTCCAAACAAATGCTGAGAGTGAACTGGGATTTTTCAGGATCCAGGACAGTTTGGGTCATTTTCATCAATCTTCAGATGAAGATAGGTTTGATTGTGTGTTTGTCTCTGCTGCTTATTCAATAACAATTTGTTTGCTAAGCCGCTGACTCTTATCGTGACACCAGAGCTCCGAAGTTCACCTCAACCAAATCAGGTATTTGCAAATTTGACACTCCCCCCGTCTGGTCAGGTGACTTTTTACATTTTAGGAAGTAGAAGCTTGGTTTCATGATCCCACTCGGGTCACGCTGCACGATCCATCGACTTTCACCCCTTTTTGTCAGATTTCCTTTTTTATATCAACCACCCGGCTTTCCTGGCAGCCATACATTTAATTTGCACTTCCTTTCCCTTCCCCCTCTTTTCTCTTTCCTGATAATAACATGTTCATCTCATCCAATTTCTCTCCTCCCTCCTCCATCTTTGTCACCTCATCTCGCCGTGCATTCACCTTGCTTTTAATGCTTTCTCTTCCTCTCCTCCTTTTACCTCCTTCTTTCCCTCCTTTTTTTATCCCCCCCTTTTATTGGATTTATGCTCACTTTCCACCATATTCATCATATCTCTCTCTCTCTCTCTCTCTCTCTCAACATATCCCTTCCTCCTTTAATCACTTATCCTTCATGTCTTTGTCCTCCTTCTTTCTTTACCTCCCTCTCTGCCCTCTCTAGTTATAATCCATCATCACTGATGTCACCTAAGGCCGCACGTGCAGGTGAAAAATATGCACACATTAACCCGAAGCCAATAAATTCACGCTGGAATAAGTTATGTCAGCAGTAAAAGGCACAGGGAACGACTTTGAGGTCACGGAGGCAAAGGGGAACAAGATGCTTAGAAAAGGGAAGGTCCAGTTAGAATGTAGAATAATACATGTTTGAGTTTGGATCCACTCTGTCCTTACTTCCCTCCCTGAATCTCTGTGTCTCAATCTGGCTTCCTGTCTGTTCCACCCCCCCCTGTCCGTTTCCCCCCCCCCCCCCCTCCAGCACGTGGTGAACCGCGGTCCGAGCTTTGATGCACGTGATGCGGGGAGGCCAGTTGTTGTGAAGCCACGTGGTCACAGCAGCTGGACGTCCTGAGGCCTCGGAGGCCACATTAGGTTTCTGCTAATCAGACAATTAAACATCCAAAAAGAGCTGAGTGGTTTATTCCCTGAGGAACAATATGCAGTCGTGTGTTCTGCACATATTCAGCTTGATAAGTTTTTACCACAGACTCTGCAGAACCTTTACATAAACACCTTTGTGGTTAATGGACATTTCCACACCTCGTTTCCAGTGTCTTTACTTTAAAGTAGAAATCACATTCACGATTTCTATTAGACATGATTCATAAAGGTGCCGGGGATCAAACCCCAAACCTTCTGGTGAGTGGACAACCCTCTCTAACCTCCGAGCCACAGTTGTCCCCTTAAATAAAGTAACACAAAAGAAACGTCTCATGTCTCCTTGATGATTTCATTCCTCTTCTTCCCACAGTCAAATTTGAATAAAAAAAAATAATGCAATGAACATGCAGCTAGGAATCAGACTCTATCCACTCTGACCCGGACCGGACATGAGAGGACACTGGGACTTGGTACGTCCTTCATAACACTTTTGATTTTCACACACAACGAGCTGTGGCATTGCGGAATGGGGGGGGGGGGGGGGGGGGGGGACCAACCGTAAGTCACCAGTCCCCAAAAACATGTTTTCTATTTTTCTATGTAGAAAATAACTCCTGTCCACTGGTCCCTGATAATTACAGCATACATGACATCGTCTCCCATTGTCCTGATGCTTTGTCCTGCAACAGGCTGTTACAATAACGCTTTAGGAGTCAGACAAAGCCTGACACTAACTCCTCCAGACACGTACAGTATTGTTGTCGTGGACATAACAAGCCAGCAGCTGTATGTGTTGATGAGCTCTGACATAAGCAGGAGGCTCCGCTGTGCCTCCATGAAAAAGAGATGAAGTGATAAACAGATAGATCATCTTATGTTTAACAGAAGTTCTGATTTGTAAAGATGATGTTTCTCCTCCATTAAACCAGGTTCTGGTGGTTTTGTCCCTGAGGAAGAAACATATTAAGGTATTTCTCAAAACGTCTGTGCCTCTAAATGTAAATGGATGATAGTTAAAAAACAGGGGGAAATGTGTAGATAGTTTTTTTTTTATTCCAGTTGTTCATCATTCTTATAACTTATTAGATTGGCTATATTCTGTTAAGTTCTTGTTAAAACCTTTGAATCAACCAATCAGATTTCAGTCTTCATTAAAGATCCAAACCTATAAATCAAGTTGTTCTGCTGTTATCAAAATGAAAATGTTCCTTTTGCTTCTGACTGGTTAAAACAGCATTTCATTACAATGCATTTCCATTACAAGTCATTTAACTGACTCCTAATCAGTGCATTCCACATCTATGAGGGGCCATTCAGTGTGAGCTGGGATTTAAGCCGCCGACCCTCTGGTTGGAGGATGCACGCTCTTCCCCCTCAGCCACAGGCACCCCACATACAGATCAAGCATTTCAATACAACTTTATTTGTTCAGAGCCAAATAATAATAATCTACATTATCTCAAAGCACTTTGCATAGAAGATCGAGACTTTAAAAATGATTGGGAAACCCACAGTTCCCACAACATGTGTTGTAACTTGCACTGTGCACATGTACACACACACACATTTGAAGATAATTTGATTTCCCATGAGTCACTGCTGAATCAGAAGACATTTCACTGATTAAATCAAAACAAACAGATTCACACGGCCGCATGCAGTCACGTTACAGAGTCACATGTGAAACATCGCGTTCGGTCTTCTTACCACACGAACGGGCCGTGCTGCACCCAGGACGGAACATGTGAAGCCCTGAAAACACGTGTTTACAGACTGAGCATCTCACAGAGGCTTTTTCAGAATCATGTGCAGTAGTGTAATAACTGTGGAGTTACGTTGACCTCCACGAAGCAGGTTCATCTGCACCTGGTTTGTTTGAGGATTACTTCAGAAACGAGACCTCGTGAAGGTCTTGGGCGAGAGCCGGTGAAGAACGTGTTCAATATGATCTGAAAACATCAGATTACATAACTTAGAAACTTGTTTTATATAAAGACTTTAATCCTCATGTGATCAGAACGCTGAATAAAATGTTCTTGGAAAGGAAACGTGACCACACCCCCGAATGGAACACCGTGTTTTCTTGTGGTTGTTATATGAGGAAGTCTGGTTGTGGTTTGGTTTGGACAGAGTTTTGCTCCGTGGTTAACTTGAGTATTTGTAGCGAGAGACTCTTGATTATATAACAACATGTTTCATGAACAAACATCACATCACAATTAGGTTAATCTGAACTTCAGGACAAAGTGTCACATCTACTTCACATCAACACACACTCACGTACACACACAGAGCAGTGTTGTGGTCTCTTGGTGATTTCTGGCCGACCGGCACTTCCTCACGACACAGGACACTGATTTGTTTCTGCAGGACAATTTAAATGAGTCACTTTGCATCCCAGACAGATTTGATTGTCAATGTGGAAGTTTGCTTCCCGTGTGTCTGTGCTGCACGGCCGAGTGCACAGTCTGATACACAACCAGAGGGTTTGTGGTTCGCAGCACTTCACCATATAAACACTGGTGCTGTTGGGTCACACTGTCCAACATCTGAGGGGGGACAACCTCCTGGATCTGGACACACATCAGTTTAAAGCTTCAGGTCGACATGAGAGGACGAACACAGGAAGGTGGTGAACTGTCATTTTTTCTTTCAAAGTAAAAGCACTCCAGAGTTTGTTTTAACAAGGTTTATATTGTTATGATTGCAGGGCCCGGGAGATGATTCATACCGAAGAGTCCTGGCTTCTAGTTGAGTCCACAACCCAACTCCTATTCAAGGAAACACAATCGTTATACACCAGAAACCTGACGTAGCAGCTCCACAGCAGACACACACACACACACAACCAGTGTGGCCCGAGTGTTTTACTTTATTTACTAGTGCAAGAGATGTAAGTGCTTCAGATTAGATTTAGATTTGAGTTAATCAGCTTTTATTCTAAGTTCCAATACACAGGAGGTTGAATGTATTAAAAACACAGACTAGAGAACTAATAATCTAAAATCACACTTGTGGAAATGGCAGAAGGGAAAGATTCAAGATTCTGGATTTTTATTATCAAATGCACAACAATAACATTAAGCAGTCGCTGGCAATGAAATGCTTGAGTCACAGGTTCTCTTCTAACAATGCTCAAGTATTTATAACCAAAAATAGAAAATAAAATATATATATATATATAAATATTTATGTTTACAGATGAAGAGAGAAAGCAAATAAAACAACAATAGTGCAGACAAACTGGGGATGTTGTTTAAATTTGTGACACTTTGGTAAATCAGGGTCAAATTGAGTCTGACTCCAAATATCATCTTCTGCAACTCGGCAGCTTTCGGATCCGGGCGTCATTCCTGGGGAGCAGCAGGAAGTGGAGACGCGTCATCCATCTTCATCTGCTGACAATGAGCTCCACCGCATTTCTCCAGATGCACAACAGATAGAAGAGATTTGATATTGAGACGATGTTCTACCAAGATGATGCAACGTGTCCAACCCACACGCACACGTTCTGCATCGGATAAGGAAATGTTATGGTTTGTTTTGATTGTGTATACGTTGATGTGGTTTCACGATAAAGAGAATGAGTCACGAGTTTCCAACGCACGGTTCAGAACTTCAACACAAGCAGCAGCAGCAGCCGACGCCACACAACCTCATCACAGTCGAGCAACAAGTTAAACACACAAACACTAAGTTTGTCTTAGCGCTCAGTGTTCAACACAGAAATAGACAGGAGACGGTAGGAGGTCGGTGATATTCCTGACGCCTCCTTGACAGGAGCAATGTGTGTGTGTGTGTGTGTGTGTGTGTATGTGTGTGTGTGTGTGTGTGTGTGTGTGTGTGTTTATTTAACTCATTCAAGGACACCTTACTCCAAGAATTGATTTGGTTTATTTTGGGTATATAGTACACATGCCTGTCTCTATGGCTTAGTGTGTCTGTGCTTGTGTGTGTCTGTCCCTGTGTGTGCTACGTGCCCGTCGGTCAGCAGTTATTCCGGTGCACAAATCTTCACCGTGAGACAAACCCTCCATGTGGGACTGTTTCCAGATAGTCCACAAACACAACGGATGGAAAATAAGAGGCGGGCTATGCGGTCTGGTCAGAAGTGACACTGCTCACAGGTTGTGTTGTAAACTCTCATCTCGACAACACAATGATGGCTGAGAACAGAGAAGCTAATCTAACTTCTGAGCATCAGATAAGAAGCGTGTGACTGACCTCAAACAGGTTCCATGGTGTAATGGTGAGCACTCTGGACTTTGAATCCAGTGATCCGAGTTCGACCCTCGGTGGAACCTTCCACGCTTCTTCTTTAGAACTCTGTGGAATCTGGATCACAGCATCACATGCATAGGCCCCAAATTGTAAGTCAACTGTGTAGGAGACAAAACTCACAATCTATCCCATGAGCGCACACTTCACTGCACATGAAGGGAGGCCCACAAGGAGAGACAACAATGACCAGTGGGGGCTTTCTCTTGGTGTGGATGTGTGTGGGTCTGGGGTCTAATCTTGGTTGCTGGTGTTGGTGGCTGATGGAAAAGCACCAGGGGCAGATTTAAATACCTTAAAATGGCCTCATCGCATCGGAGCTCGAGTGATTAGGAAATATTTCTGACACAAGTGTAAAGGCATGTGAAGCACGAAGCCATCAAGGATTCATCTGGGAACCGCTGCTGATAATTGGACGACGTGACGTTGGAGCTCAGTCCCGTCGGCCGACACTTGTGCGACTGCTGGAATGTGCCGAACATCGCAAACAGGTGATATGTAACCAGAGAGAAGCTCTGATGAACCAACTGTTGTCTTCAGCTCTCTACTCAGGAGTGTTGGGTTTCATTTGGGCTTTTTCTGATACTTTTGATAAATAAAACCAAAACCCAACTACAACAATTTAACACTAAATAACAACTTCAGTGCTAAAATAATCCAGTTCCACTTCGTCTCTCCACCTGCACGGGGTCATGACCTCTGCACGGGGTCATGACCTCTGCACGGGGTCACGTTAGCAGCCAAACACAGAGCAGCTTCATATGTGTCATCTGCTCCAGTGGAAAGTTTCACTCTGACTGGTTTGCTTCCTCGTTGTGCAGCCAAAGACACAAGTCTGTTTTCCACACGCCATGACATCACACGCAAATATCATTTCTAGCGTCCGAGAAGGTTTATACAAATGTTTATCTTCATGGTGTGACCTGGTGCTTCCTGCACAGTGGTGCGTCAACATGTCTCTTATAATGGTGTCGTGTGCAGAAAGGTATTTTTTTACGGTTGCGTTTTCGCCCCTTTTCCTTTAATTTGTTTGTTTAAATTCTTCTTAAAACTACTGGATGGATTTTTCGGGAAACTTGGTGGAAGGACGGGATATGAGCCAAAAACCACCCTGGGAACTTCAGACGTGAGATAGGACTCCAACCTCGGGGGAGATATGAGATCTTATCAAAGTCTTGAATCAATATTTTTAGTCATAGTTACTTAACAAAGAAAGACAGGGTAGTCATGGGTAATGAATCGAAGAGCCTTAGACACTGGTGGCACGGCACTGACTGTAATGATGCATGAGAGAAATCACCCTTCAGTTATGAATCATAATAATGGTGGAGGGGAGGAGCCTCGGTGGGATGACGGGATATCGCCGGCAGTCAACTTCCTGCTCAAATGTTACGTAAACTCATTTTTATGAAAGTCCGAGACTGACTGAATAACACCCGGCCTCATTCAGGATTATTTATAGACAACACGAAGCTGAGCTGCTCATTAAACTGCATTAAGGTGCCGTCCTGCTGATGTTACAGTCACAGGCCCTCGGAGGGAGTTCTGTACAGTGACTACTGGGAATGATGGGGACGCGCTGGGACAGTCGGTGCAGCCTCATGTTCCCAGTAAGGAAACTCCTCCAGGTTCGTTAGTGAGTCAAATAAAAGAACAGGAAGACGTGAGGCTGGGCATGAATCACTTCCTGTTCCGTAACGGTAAAGTGCCGGAAGGTTGATGTGTCTGAAGAGTTTAAGATGTTACATCCTTTTAAAACCACTGGGAAATGCTTCTATTCAGCTATGGTGAGCATATGTTGTAGATTATACAATACAATAAAATAATCAATTATACAAATTATGAAATGAGAAAGTGTGTGGGTGTAGTATTTTTGTGTATTCAGCCTCAGTCCTGATGTTGCTTCGGTTAAACCACAGCTGCTTTCTCAAAGCTATACTGCCACCTAGCGGTCCAAACATAACAGCACACTGGTGCCGATTAAAAAAAGTTCCTATTTACGATTGAGATTATTACATAGAGAGCAAGGTCTGAAGTCTAGTTTAGAAAAAAAAAATATATATATACTATAAATTATATTAAAAAATATAGGTTATATTTTGAGATAATGCAGTAACAGCCTGAATTGAGTCACAAGTTCTGTTTGCAGTAGATGAGAAACTACAGCCGAACCAAATGAAATGTCATTTATATTTATTTCTGTTCTTAGTGCTTCACTTTTAAAATTTAAGGTGTTTTAATTATTTTGTGTAATCAATTGTCGTCTGACTGCTTCATTTATTGTGTAAAGTGTCAAACAGATTTAAATGAACATCAACACATTTTAAAAGAACAATCTGGCTACAGGTGAAATTTGTGTAAAGAGACTTTCTTCATTTTTTTTAATCATCTTTTTTATTCAAGTTTACCAAAAACGAAAACAAAAGTTGACACATCTGAGCCACGATGCCACATCCAACACAACGCTACAAAAATATGTATAAAAAGATTCAACGTAAAATCATCCCAAAGAAAAAACTCAAACAACTTCCCCACATTCACAGTTCAGGGCTTTAGAGAAACTGCAGGACTTTAGTTTGGAGGATTAATTTCAAAATGATCAAACCCGTCTGCACCACTTTTATTTATTACTTGAACTTAAATCAGGCTACAAGTTAACTCCGTCATTAATGGAGCAGTACAGCTATTTGAGGGCAGGAGGAGACTTTTCTATCTTTTACTTAAAGCCACAGGAATTAAGAGGCGACTAACTCCTCTGGAAATGTTTAAAAATAATATTCAATTGTTCTGGTTAAAAAAAGAAAACAGAGACGATTCAGAAACCAAATGAAAGATCCTGAGAAAGGGTGGCCTGAAATCACCACGTCCCCCAAATCGATTTGATAACAAAACAGCCACATAAAAGAAAAAAGAAAGAAGCTCATTTAAGTCCAAATCAAAAATCCTCTTTCTCAGTTTTTTATCTTTGCAGCTTCACACAGGGAAGTTTAAAAACCTGCAAAGATTCTGACCCTCGCGTGTTGAACGTAGAATTAGAGGTTGGTGAAGTCGATGGTCTGAACCACAGACGATGTTTGAACCTTCGCCCGGGTTCAGCTCGTCAGGACAGCCCCCCCTCCCCCCCCTCAGGGTGAGAAACTCCTCAGCTGTCACCGCCGCTCGTCCACCCCAGGAAGCCCTCGAGGTTATCCCACCCTGAGGGGCGGAGCTACGAGCACCACGCCGTCTCCTCTCACAAACAACATGGGGATGTTCCTCTTGGTCGACTGAAAAGGAAACAAAAACACTTATTAATAATTCTATTTCTATCTATTGCTTTATTATAAAAATCCAAAACCTCAGAACCACCATTCAGGTTCTAAAACTAGAGTCTGGGTTTAAGATGCTACTCATGAACAGGAGGGCAGCATCACCGTCTCAGGAGAACTGGTCTGTGTCGTACCTTGTAAAGTTCTTCGTATGTCTCCTCGTCGATCTCCACCGTCGTCACCGTCTCCTCCACGTCCCCCAGGATCATGTTCAGATGCTGATCGTAGGCCTGGGAACAAAAACACACAACCAGGAATATGAGAAGGGATCACACACACAAATGTTAGCAAGACAGGATCTGCAGCAATTCACCAGGAATTCACCAGAAGCAATAAAACACTTCTTTACAGGAGATGTCTGGAGGCCGTGCTGACACACAACATACACAACTAGCTCTGTCAGATGTGTTATCAACATCTGTCCTGAGAGGTCTGATCACATCTGGACAGTTCTATGTCTCTATATGCAAACAAGTAGGAAGTTACCTCAAGATTTTACACATTTGGGGAAAAGATAAATCAATATGTGGTTGTTTGTGATGATATTGTGGCCAAAAATAAATCAATGTATGAAACAATGAGAAGTGTAAAGTAAAGGTTAAATTCATTGTGGTGGATCAGAGGACAACAGATGAGTAGATGATCCTTTATCTGAGGCTCAAGACACATTTGTGCTCACACAGCGAAAAGAATGTTGACATGTGTCTCAGACCAACTCCTGATCACTGGTGTCCTCAATGCATCGTGGGTAGGTTCACACTAGTGATCAGATCCCTGAGGAACAGATGCAGACGTGTGAGTGGAGCTCACGTGCAGTCGGCCACGCAGCTCCCGGTCGTTCCTCATCTTCACGTAGATTCGCTCGTCCAGACTCAGTCGGATCAGATCCAGCGGCTCCTCCACTGTGTTGGTGGTCGGTTGCTGCAGAGAAACAAAGGACAGTTTGTTTTACACCGATGACGGATAAAGATTCAAGAGACTACAGAAAGAAGGTACATACAGCTGCAGGTAAGACAGCAGCTGACATCCCTCCATAAACACACAACATTAACACACACCCACACACACACAATTTACCACATATACTCTTTGCACATCTTTCTCTGTACAATGTGTACATACGTTTTAACTTATTCCTCTTGTACTTTAGTTCCTGCTTCTACTCCTGAAATAAACATTATTCAGGTTCTGATACACACAAGTATTCACTTCACTATTTACATTATACAAACCAAACTGATGCACACCCTCTCTTTACTTAAAATAGTGATAACACAAACAATGTAATAATTGTTTAATTTATTTTCCTGGCCCGGTTGGAAACAATATTTATTAATGAATCAGAAACTGCACAGTTTTATATTAGATATCTTTCATAATAAGAATTCAATTTAGATTTTGTGAAATATTTTTGTTGTATAAACATCTTCCCTCACGATGAATGAGTTTCTCTACACAGACAAATGATCGATCTGTTTATACACAAATTATATATCTATCAATACACAGATTATCTGTGTCTATACCTACATGCAAATGATCTATGTGTGTGTGTATATATATATATATATGCATACATACATACACACAGAGTGTTGATCTGTCTATAGGCCAATGATCTATCTGTACTTATCTCTCCATCATTCACTTTGTACTTAAACTAAAGCTCAATTTAGAATAAATAACTTTGACCAAAGTACTGTTTTATTCAGTTTTGTCATATTTAAACATGTCTGTGTTTCTAATAACGAGTCAGACTAGTTAGTTAACTCGTCAGTAGTTAACCACAGCAGCAGAGATCTAACTATCACTGACGTGTTTCAGTCTGTTTACACCTTTAACTTCTCACACGTTGAGTTTCACTGCAGCTGAACACGTTGTTTAATTCAAACCTTAGCATCACATGCTAACCATGCTAACTCGGCTAGCTTGTGTGCTAGGCCTCTGCGGGCTGTTACCCGATCGACGACACACAACCCGACACAACAGACACACAACGTCAACGACACACAAATACACGTCCTCGCACACCGTCTACAGACTCGCATTTAAACGCAGAGTCGGAGAAAAACACGTGAAACGAGCCGCGGCTGCACCAACCTGCTCCACTTCGTCCGCCATGATGTTTGAGTCTGCGCGGGTTGCCAGGTCCGCTGACGTCACGCGCTTTCACTGCAGGGGGAAACCGGCACGTGTAAATACTGTGTGTAAATACTGTGTGTTTACTTCTGTCTTCACACAGACACACTATAATGTGACATTTACTTTATTCATATACTTATTATTCATTTATTAGTATTTATTTAACTAATTTAAATCATTCTTCTTAAAAATCCGTATTTGTAAACTTGCTTTCATGCGATATCATGTTTTAATTGTTTCCTTTCACCTTTTATTTCACTCGTTCATGTATTTGTATTGTCATATTACTGTGTTATTATGTTTCATGTGATACAACTGCACTATATTTATTAATTTAACCACATGAACTTGGTCGTCTGACCTCATTGTTATTTCTTATTTTTACTTGTCTTGCTTTGGTGTCAAAGTTCTTTGTAAACACGGTTTTTTATTATTTTATTATTATTATTATTATGAATACTTTAACTTGCTACTGTGAAGTGATGCTACTATGCAAAATAAACTGTATTTCACCCCTGCACAGGCTCATGTGTGGTAGTGCGGGATATGAGCAAACCTGGCATCCTGCAGTGTGATCCTGTACCACTCACCTCCTCCTCTTCTCTCCTCCTCCTCTTCCTCCTCCTCCTCCTGCTCCTCCTCCCGTGTTCCAGTTCTTTCCTCCACGTCCACGTCCACACTCGACGCAGCGGAATAAACTGAGCAGCGGTGAGTTTTCATTTCACCACAAAGATGTCTCTGTTTTGTATTTGACTTCACTTCGAGTGGACAGACAGGTTCATCAGGTTTGTGTGTCCGTGTTGTGTTCACGTTGTTCCATGTTGTGTCTAGGTCATGTCCATAGAGTGTCCTTGTTGTGTCGAGGTCATGTCCATAGTGTGTCCCTGTTATGTCCAGGTTGTGTAATCTTGAGAAACAATTCTTTATCGTTTACTTCGATGATTTTACTTTGGTAAATAATGGCCCATCCACTAACATGGAGGAGGAGGCATATGTGACCTATTCTGCTGCCAGCCACCAGGTGGCGATCGAGATACTTTGGCTTCACTAATAGAAGCTGTGTTCATACGGTGAATGGTTTGAAGTGCATCCTTCACCCAGCCACGTCATCATGTGTTTCTGTACACGCCTTATTGTGTGTGTGTGTGTGTGTGTGTGTGTGTGTGTCTGTTTGTGTGAGGGCCTCCTGTCTCAGCTCAGCCCAGTTCTTCATACTGGGTGTGTGCAGACCAGAGGCAGATCAGAGCAGTGGCTTTACCCATTCCATCCTCAGCTGCAGCGTGGCTCTGTGGTGGAAGAGACCCCTGCTACATGTGGCCCATGGGCCGCTGGTTCGATTCCTCTAAAGCAACACTGTGCAACTTGTTCACCTTGAACCAGCAGCTTTAAAATGATGGTTGAGTGTCGAGTGTGTCCATGGAGAGAGATTCTCTGTGACTCTGGTGAGAGGGTTCAATCCCCTGTGAGAAGAACTGACTGAGACTCACCAACTGTCACAGTCAGCTGCAGTTGTAGAGTGAAGCTGAACTGAGATCAGTTAAAAACACTCACAAGTTATTAAAAACCAGAGTTTATCGCTGATATTCAGCAGGAAACTGTTAAAATATGAAAAACTCCACTCGTGTACTTGCTACAGCCGCACCTCTTCTGGTTCAGGAAGCAGGGCATCATGGGTAATACCCCGCCTCACTGTTAGAGCTCCAGCCAACAAGCTCAGACATGAAGGTCAACAGAAATAAATCCACATCATGTGGCACCAGGGGGCGCTGCTACTCAGTAAAAGTTCCACAGTGTTGCTTTGAAATGTTTTCAAATAAGCACAAGTAATATTGTGTCACTTTACACATAAAGAAACCAACAGTTATCAATGTGCATGATTAGATATGAGAAACTTTATATAGACTATTCAGTACACACACATTCTGTCAGAGGCGTCTGTCATGTTTTAAAACAGAATCAGTCAAAACTCCAACAAGGGAAAAGGTGGTGTAATAAAACTACGACTGTAATGATACTGATAATATCTGCCTCCATCTTCTTCACCTCTTCTCTCTCTGCTCCATCGTCACATCCTGCAGGGACCAGCATTGGAGGAGACTGACCACTAGATGGCGCCAAACAGCAGGAAGATAGAAGATGTCACCGGTTCACTCGTCTGATCTTTTCCACCAAATTGTTCAAATATAAATATCTTCACTATCACATGATCAGGATATTTTCACAGGTGATTACATTTTAAGTGTAACAATGACAATGTGCAGGTGAATAAAGAGATTTCACTTAAAAAAAACTCTAAAATGTTTTGTGTCACATTTGTAAAGTAAACTTCTTGATTACCTCAGCTTAAAGCCAAATAAAGAAATATTTTAAATATTATCTTTCTTTAAGTGTTTTGTTGAATATAGGTTGAATTTGTTGCTTGTACATTAATAAATTATCATTGAGTCACTTTGACACGTCGTCTGTAAAACTGATTTGAATCTTTCAGTGTTGGTGAATAAGGATTAAATAACTTGTAGTTTTGTGAAGGGAAAACTAAATTTTTGTAACTTTGCTTAAGTAAATTTAACATTCAACCATCTTGTAAAGCTTTGTTTATATATGTTTTAACAGCTAAAGAGTATTGTGTAAATATTCAACTTATCCTGTAAATCGCAAAGTAAATTAAACACTGTTGTTATATAAATAGGTATATAACACATCCAGTTTGTTAACCGATCTAAATCAAAGTTCCTACAATCATAAATAACTGTCCTCTGCATGAATAAATAAACCATCAGTGTTTATCTGGTAACACTGACCCGGTTCTACAGTGAGACATGAGGACACAAGAGTATAAATTGAACCGGGAGACGGACGGATACGATCTTTACGACTGTGGCGAGTCAACATGTCGTCTGGGGTTGTTTCCTGCTCGGAGCCAATCACTGCTCGACGTGTGGGCGGCCGGACGAGTGCAGTAAACCGAGGGCGCTGAGGTAAAACCTTTATGACCTGAGAGGTGGAAATATGGTCAAGATTATATATTAAACTAAGAGAGAAGAGGGAGAACTGTAAACATAACTGGAACGAGACGATAACAGTGTGATGTACAACAAAGGGCAGTGACAAACTGTTAGTCAGTTATATATTCACAATAAATGAAAACATTTAAATAAAAAAGAAACAAAAACACCAATATTCTTATCAGAAAGTAGCAAAAGACAATTTCACAAAACTAATTTCCAATAAGAAGATTTGTTTTCATAAATTTATGATTTAAAAATATTTATATTTTAACACTTTTGGAAACTGATTTACTTTTGAAAATCTGGCAGATGTATTCTCGTTTGTGGCCACAGGAGGTCAGTGTTGAGTTGAGGTCAGTTGCATCTATAAACTAATGTACTGTCGTACAATAAAATACATAACGTCACTGTTTTAGGCAGAATATTATTTAACTTTAGCACATTTTTAAATTAAAATGGTATAAATAGAGAAAAAGAAGCATGTGAGGTCATGGGTCAAATATAAATTTAACAAAAGACACTTGTACGATTTAACAACTGAGGGAAAACACTAAAGTTCAAAACAGGACAATTAAATGTAATTAGTCAGATGTTAGACAGTGTTGGAGATCGGCCTGCGTTTTATTTTTGTGGGAAATTCGTCTTTTTAAAGTTTCCCTTGACTTTAATTAATATTCCATCCCCACATCCTGGTTTCATTTCGGCTCAAGACATTGGTGACTTGTGTATTTTTGCTAACACATCTCTGAGGAGTTGAAGTCTTTCTGAATCATTCTTGCTTTTGCACATATTTTTCACTGCATCAGAAAAAATGTTACCCTGGTTTTTTACCCACAATGCACAATGTCATAATTTCAAAGTGTCAGGTTAATAAAGTGAACCATGAAAAACGAAACGTCATGTTTTCAGTCCTGTGACTTTCCCTCCGAGCCTCTGGGAGGTCGACTGAGAGGTTCTCCTGTGAAGTGAGGGACCTCTGTTTAGAACAAGGCTCCTCTCCTGACAGACTGATTGATGGGACTAATTAAATATTATGACTTTTTAAAAGGACGCCAGGTCACATGCCTGGGACCGACAGGTTGGCAGTTTGATTCCCAGACGTACAGGATGAATCTGTGCAGGGATCAGAGGCACTGCACTTTCTTTAGTGGCAAACTGAGGTGCCCTTGAGCAACACACCTCCGGTAGAAACACTAATTTTGACAGAAATGTAATCATGACCACTCATTACAATAATAACAACTAGAATGAGGTACAACCAGGGAATGCAGTAGAATAAAAGTACGTTATAAGCTATAATAATCAATATTAATGAGTTGGATCAAGTATATATCACACTCTCATCAGAACCCGATGGCAGCAGATCCGAGTCCAGAGAAATTACATAACAGCATGCCGTTGGAAACATGGCGGCTTCCAATCACAACATCCTGCTGGCGACTTCCTCCCAATCTAAAAATAAAGAGCGTCAGCCCGGAGAGCTGTGACACCGGCGTCTGTCTGTCCACCGGCGTCTGTCTGTCCACCGGCGTCTGTCTGTCCACCGGCGTCTGTCTGTCCACCAGCGTCTGTCTGTCCACCGGCGTCTGTCTGTCCACCGGCGTCTGTCTGTCCACCAGCGTCTGTCTGTCCACCGGCGTCTGTCTGTCCACCGGCGTCTGTCTGTCCACCAGCGTCTGTCTGTCCACCGGCGTCTGTCTGTCCACCGGCGTCTGTCTGTCCACCAGCGTCTGTCTGTCCACCGGCGTCTGTCTGTCCACCGGCGTCTGTCTGTCCACCAGCGTCTGTCTGTCCACCGGCGTCTGTCTGTCCACCGGCGTCTGTCTGTCCACCAGCGTCTGTCTGTCCACCGGCGTCTGTCTGTCCACCGGCGTCTGTCTGTCCACCAGCGTCTGTCTGTCCACCGGCGTCTGTCTGTCCACCGGCGTCTGTCTGTCCACCAGCGTCTGTCTGTCCACCGGCGTCTGTCTGTCCACCGGCGTCTGTCTGTCCACCAGCGTCTGTCTGTCCACCGGCGTCTGTCTGTCCACCGGCGTCTGTCTGTCCACCAGCGTCTGTCTGTCCACCGGCGTCTGTCTGTCCACCGGCGTCTGTCTGTCCACCAGCGTCTGTCTGTCCACCGGCGTCTGTCTGTCCACCGGCGTCTGTCTGTCCACCAGCGTCTGTCTGTCCACCGACAGAAGCAGAGGAGCACAGGGTCACACCTGTTGTTACACAGACATGTTTGTGTGTTGTACAGTAACACATGATGTGTGCAGAGGAGGAACGCGGCTGAATTATTCTGTTTACTGCACAGACCACGTATCTGTGGCAGCAGCTGCAGAACCCATCTCCATCTTCCACTGCCTCACACCTCCTCTCCTCCTCCTCTCCTCTTCTCCTCCTCTCCTCCTCTCCTCTTCTCCTCGTCTCCTCTTCTCCTCCTCTCCTCCTCTCCTCTTCTCCTTCACACGCAAACACAGTCAACTCCACGTCAGCCAAGATGCATGAAGTGGCAAATTGTAAATGCTGCTATTTGTGTTCCTCATCAAGATTGTTATCTTACTTTTTTAGTGAATACAAATGTTGTTGTTCTGAACCTGCCTGTTTTAGTTATTTTGGGCTGTGGTGCTGCTGGTGATGCTGGTGATGCTGGTGCTGCTGGTGATGCTGGTGATGCTGGTGATGCTGGTTGCAGCTTTCTATCTGAAAACCTGCAGTGATTAAACAAGTGAAGACCTGAAGCTGCTGCTGCTGCTGCACAAAGAGCTGTTCACCGGTTTCTTCAAAGTTCAGTGAAGCTATCGAACGTATGACATGTCCAAATTGCACAAAATTCCATTCTGTACTTGAGCACTTTTCAAAAAACGAATTTATTTGTCCCCGGAGGGAAATTCTAAGGCAAATAGAGCAAGAAAACAATGATGCCAACAGTGCAATGTCCTCGGACAAAATTATAAAGTGAGAGTATTTGTATGACTTTAAAATTGCGTTACACAGAATAACGGCTGTAAAATAAAACCTGCTTTGTAATAATACTGAATACTTATAGTGATCAGGTGCATTGAGGTAAGTAAAACAGGCATAACTCATGTAGAGTTAAGTTTCCACAGACAGATGGATCATTTCCACAAATTATTAGATGAATAAAAACTGGGTGAATCATCATGGGTGACGGCTGAGACTGACTCGCGATTGGTCGAGCATGTGTGCTGATGACCACTGTGCAGCCTCTGACTCTAAATGTCATCGCCAGCACAAGATGGCAGCACCCGTTTCTGGAAAATCTTTGCTTCAAGATGTTTGCACGACAGGAAGTGGAGACACGTCGTCCATCTTTCTTTTCAGCCTACGTAACAGATACTTTAGGAAAATCAAAATCCAGAATCCACCTGTCACACTTTCTCCAGGTGTCTGCTTTTCATCTGACCCGTCGTGCATCATCTCTCCAGCTGGGAACTTATCTCTATTGAACCTGACGCTTCATTTATCTCACAGCTTGTTGGATACAGATCATTTCTTTTAGAGGCGGAGCACTGATTTAAAAAATCTCCTCTGACCATTTGTGGCTCGAGCTCCTCGTTAAAGCCGGAGAGACGAATCTGCTCATGATGAAGATATTAACTCTGAGCTGCAGAATGAGCAGATCATTTATTACACAGCTTGTTAGACCCAGAGCTGTTGTTTCTATCTGGTGTGATCTGCATATATCCCCTCTACTGAACAGGAGTCACTACATCCTCCTGTGTGTTTGTTCTGCATCCAGCTCAATGCATTCTCTTATTGTTCGAGGAAAACTCAACATTCAGATGTTTTTAAATATTGTTGCCGCTCTCTAGCCGATGACATTTGAATGCTTCCATCCAGGAAAGATATCAGCTCTTTATATTCCTCACTGTGAGAAGGAGCCGGAGCTGAGCACCACATTAAATCCGCTCCATCACAACATTAGCTCCATTATCTAATGGCTTTGGATTCGACTTGCTGCACTTACAGTAAGACTGTGTGTCATCAAGTATTCTCCCCCATTACTGACTCACTCACTGGCTTGATTACTGCAGCGGAAGGAGAGAAGCTGAAAAGTGATAAACAATGTCGACGCTGGTTTTATTATCACTTTATTAATCTCCATCACGAGGACGCGTGACTCGTTTCTCTGGGAATCACAACCGCAGGAGGGAAGACGGAGGAAACGGAGAGAGAGACGACGGAAGAGAAACGAGTGTTGGCACGCTGGTGTGGATTTCACTTTGCTAAATCCTGCAGAGCTACACGAGCAGTTTTCCTGCCACAGCACATTGTGGTGTTAGTGTGTCTGTGTTATGTAGCCAAGGTCCCTTCATCAGACAGACAGAAAATGTTCGGACAACTTCAACCTCAAATAACATTAAAATGGTTTTGAATACGTCTCAACTGGAGTTCAACCTCTGGGACCAAGACAACGTTCAGGATGTACGCAGCTGCAGCCACTCGTTTCAAGTAACTTTAAAAAAGCATCATGGGGCAGTGACCTGAAACCAAATGAGGCCCTGCTAACTGTATACATCGGAATAATTCTATTTTAAAACATCTTAATCGTGACATAATCTGAATGAATCAGGTTTCTTATGTTTTTCTGATCATGTTTTCGTTGATCTTTGACCTTTGACCTTTGACTATTCAGCTCCAGGATTTCATCATGTGGGGGAACTCACCCCAGATACATTCCTGCCAAGTTTAATAAATATCCTTCGATGCATTGCTGTGTTATTTTGGACATAGACCCACAGACAAAAGTGAACAACCACACACGCTCTCTATCGCAATGCATCCTGGGAAAGGTTGGCCGGAGAACCCCCCCCCCCCCCCCCGTTGGCTCCTTCGTTGCTCTGTGATGGAACAACGCATTCGAAGAAACCTGAGGAATGAAGCAGCCTGTAGTCGCTGTGACCCGGCCTCTTCAGAACACAAGAAGAACTGGGGCTGATCAGTAGCATGTGGGTATTTCTGTCTTTCAGTGCAGATAATTGCCGCCCTGCCTCATCAAAGACTTTGTAGAGTGTGTGTGTGTCTGTTAGAATGTGTGTGTGTCTGTGTGTGTGTGTGTGTGTGCCTCTCGTAGATCCTCTAATTATTTTTTCTTAAACAAGCCGTGGGGAACTGCTGCTGCGACAGAATCTAAATTCCGTGGCATCTTGGTTGAACAGGTTTTTTACAGTGTGGAGCTTCGCTGGCGTCACAAACCAGCACGACACGTAAAGTGTTCACAGGCAGCGCAGAGGACACACAATCTGATAATTACACAAAAAGTGTGATCAGTGCTAAAGGTTCAGAAGAAGCTGCTTCAGGCGCTGATTAGGAAACCAACAGAGAGACTGAAGTAAGGAACATGCACGTGATCCACAGTGTGTGTGTGTGTGTGTGTGTGTGTGTGTGTGTGTGTGTGTGTGTGTGTGTATGGGTGTGTGTGTGTGTTCTCATACTTCATCTTTCTGGGAACCATTTTGAGCACAGACCTTATGGACCGAGGATATTTTGGTAAAGTGAGGGTATCAGGGTTAGAATTAGGTTCAGGGTAACACCCGGGCCACACTGGGTGTGTGTGTGTGTGTGCAGTATGTGCAGTGTGTGACTTCTGCGTCTTGCGTGTGTGAGTTGTTTACACAGTGGTGTGTCTGCTGTGGAGCGGCTATGTGAGGTTTCACTAATGACTTCTGTTTTTCCTGAATAAGAGTAGAGGGTTGTGTACTCAACCAAACAGGACACTGCCTCCATCTTCAGCTCCTGCTGTTACATCAAAATAGTGAATGGACTCAGACAACAGAAACTCGAGAGAATCAGAATCAGGATTTATTGCTCAGCAGGTTGAATGATATAAATTCAAAAATAGGAAACAAAATGAAATATACTATAAGCACCAGGGGAGAGAGTGTGCAATAGGTTGTAAGTAAACACTAGAGACTGGATTGTGCAAAGTACTATTAGCATACAGGAGCCACAGGCAGAGGGCTTTTACTTTGAAACAGAAAGTGATGCAAATATTTATGAGACAGTATTAAAGAGATTTAAACTGTGGTAAAGATCATTTTCACTTTGCTGTGACCGGTGCACAGGGAGTGGAGGAAAAAGGCGAAACCCCTGAAAAAATGTGAGTCTCAGTGGGTGTGTGTGTGTATGTGTGTGTGTGTGTGTGTGTGTGTGTGTGTGTGGGTGTGTGTGTGTGTGTGTGTGTGTGTGTGTGTGTGTGTGTGTGTGCGTGTGCGTGTGTGTGTGTGGTTGTTTACAGTTCACATCACAGATCTATCAGCAACATCCACTAGAGGGAAAACTGTGGAGAAACAACAACTAATGTGATAATATCTAATATCTTCATGCTATAAAGATACAGATGAAGAACAGACCTAGAGAAGCAGATACTGCAGATGCTGCAAGATGATGAGGAAAAAATGTATGAAGAAAATGATGGAGGATTGTTATACAAGGGCAGTTTGCAGCTAACAGCCCAGTTTAGGACAATCTAATCCAAAACTAGAACAACATCCAGTAACCAAGGCCCAACAGTGCCCTTCAATTCAATGGAATTACAGACCCTTAAAGAATCAGTCTTCTTAATGTCCCAGATATTTTTATGTATTAATTGGGGACTGGGAAATAGGTGAAAATTGAATTGGTTCTTTCTTGGTCCATATTCCATCCTTCAACCAAGTTTCATTTAAATCAGTTTCTATGTAATCCTGCTGACCAATCAACAGACAGGGCCGAAAACAGAACATTTTTAGAGGAGGTAAATATAGATGAGAAGTTATTGCTGGTGGGATATTTGCAAAAGACAAACTTCCATGTGGGAGTGTAAATGAAGGCACACAGAGAACGATGCTTCCAGGTTCAACAGGATCCGTGTGTGACCTCAGGCCGTCCAGCGGCGCCTGACAGACGACACGGTGAAGGTAAGAGGAACCAAACAAACAGCCCCAGTGGGAGGCCAGCCGCCGCCAGAGGACACCGAGCTGGGAACGGACCAGTTCCACCAGCAGCTGCCGTCCCTGCAGCGGTCGCTGTTTTTCCTCCGGTCCCCC
>CM028873.1:30804663-30862304 GCA_016801935.1 Platichthys stellatus | reverse complement strand
GGGAGGAGGGGGGGGGGGGGGGGGGGGGTGAGGGGGGGGGGGGGGGGGGGGGGAGCGGGGCCAGATCATAAAAACACAAGCTGGACTGCAGCGCAATGGAATACATGCGCAAATAAATATAGTCGTGCACTGCAACGTGTTTCCCCCACCTGACCTTCAGGTGGCACAGCCGGCGACGGGGGGGGAAATGGGGTGAGGGCGAGAGAGCAGCGAGGGACATGAGAGGGAGAGAGAGAGAGAGAGAGACTACAACAACAAAAGCAGAGCAGATAAATACTTGACTCCTTCCAGAGATTCCAGAAACCATATTAAGACATTTTATATCATTCATTTTGTATTGTAAATGTAAAATGAATCACATTGACTTGATAAATATATTAACCAGAGGCGACGCTGGGATATTTGAATAATAACACTCTCATGTTAATAAGAACAAGACGGAGAAAGAGTTGTAAAGTATAATGTTGGCCTCTGGCAGAACTGTTAATGAATGTGCTGCCAAACTTTGTTTTTACGACTAAGGAATGTTTTTAATATTCAGGGTTGGTGCTTATTATAGCATCGTGCTCCATGAAGACATCTCGACAGTCGAGCTGATCAGAGGCAAACACACAGCAGCTCTGAGTCGGGCTCCATGAGCAGCTATAAATAGGGTCACTGCACACTGGTGTTGTTAGAGTTTACTGTTATAACTGGACACATATTGCTGGTTATGCTGGTTACAAGCCACCAAACTACCACGAAACAATAAGTATTTATTTATCATTACCGTTTACCTTGTCAGTTTTCATCGTAATCATTGATGTCTGTGCCCAATTTCATCGTAATAAGAGGAAATATCACATAAAAACATATATATGTGAAACAAAAACATCAGCCTCAACATGTTAATTGTAAATAATCTTTTAAGTTTGCGTGAACAAGTGCAGCAAAATGTTAGAACCAAAAGTAAAAGTGCTGTGTATTGTGAATTTGTAAATAATATTACAATGGACTGATTATGATTCTGCTGAATATTTTAAATATAAGGTACAATATTTTCCTTTAAGATGTTAATTCCAATGTACTGAATACTTTACTGTTTAACTGAAATATTGAAGTACAGTACAAGTACCTCAAAACTCACCAACGATTAATCGCATCCCCCAACAAACACAGATACAAATATTTTGTTGAAAGGTGAATCGGGACACGATCAGTCGAAGGGTTCACAGAGTTTCGTGGAAGGTTCCACAGATACAAGTCTTCACTTCTCACAGAGCAAATACCGAGGAGATCTGGTGACACTGCTCTGAAGGCCTGGCAAGCTGAGGAAAATACCAAGAGAGGTGGATGGAGGGAGGGAGGGAGAGAGCGAGGGAGGACACGATATGAGCGAAGAGAGGAAGGAGAGAACTGAGTGGAAAGGAAGAGAAGAGACAACAAAACGAGAGCAATAACAAGAGGGAGGATGTGATGAACGAGGGCATCGAGGAAAACGTGAGGAGGAGAGTAAGAGAGGGTAGAAAAAGAATAAAGGGAGGAAAAGGAGAGGAAATAAGATGCACATTCTATAATCATTTCATAGTTTGAATTATCTGAAGAGCAACAAAACCCTTAATTCTTAAATATTTAAAGTCCTAAGTCCTTAAGGTCTTGTTATGTTTGAGCCCCAGGTTTAGAGGAGCGTTAATAAATTCCATAAATACATAAGGGGAAAGCAAAGGTCAAGCACGGCATCAATTACACTAAGTTGAACTTAGAAAGTTTATTTTAAGGTGAAGGGTCGTCAATCAATATTCATACACAGCACTGTAACAACAACAACAGACTACAGATCAGCGACGTCTTTTAAACAGGATACAGAGGGTGTGATGGAAAAGAAATCGAAGAAGCTAAAACTATTTTGTTTCACACGTCAGGGAAAGTGGCAGCGAGTGAAGGACTTGGAAACAAACTTTTAAACTGGTCGAAACCCAAGTCACGATAAATCTGTTCTGATAACGTCACCATGACATTAACCTGGATTATTTTCTCAGACTTGACAAAGGTCCTACAAAGCTACAGAAGATGCAGTATCTCTGTTTCAGCCAGCTGGACGTTTTCACCCTCGCTGGCCAACATTGAGCTAATTAACGGAGTGAAATCGGACCGATCCTTGCACCCTGATGTTTACCTGTTTGCCGTCATTTAATTCCAGATCAAGATTACCACGATGGGCGACATCAAGAGCCGCTGGCAGCAGTTTGCCAACCAGCACATGGAGGGCCAGAAGCTCAACCCCTTCAGCGAGGAGTTCGATCAGGATTACGCCATGGCCCAGCGCCTCCGCAAGGGCGACTCCGGCTACGGTCGCCCCAAAGACGGTTCCAAGACGGCGGAGAGGGGCGACCGGGCCCAGAAGCACATCTACAGGGAGATGGAGGAGATGGTGTGGATTATCAGAGACTTGGGCCTGACGGATAAGGAGGGGAGGATCATCATTAGCTTCGGCCGGCTCTTCGACCGCTACGTGAAGATCTCGGATAAGGTGGTGGGCATCCTGCTGCGCTGCCGCAAGCACAAGATGCTGGACTTTGAGGGGGAAATGCTGTGGAAAGGACAAGATGATGCTGTTATCATCACACTGAGGGACTGAGGACGGACGTGACATCGCACAAACATCCGAAACAACACACAAACACGACAAATCTCCCACATTAGCCCGACCTTAGAAACAACAAACAGCTAGGACGAATATTTGAGAGAAAAATACCAATATACACACATTACACACAGCTTCAATGATTAACTTGAAAGAAATAATAGTTCAAAATCTAAAAACTTTTTTGTGCATACTTTAAACTGCTCAAATGTTTAATACACATAAATTACAGTCCAGACATATGAGTGTAATCTACACTCGCACCAGACTCATTAGTTCTTCTCATGTACCTGACGGATCGTCCGGTGAAGGGAAACTATCCCTAGCATGCTAAAAATGCTCACCTCGCTAACTATGCTACACGCTACACGCTACACGCTACACGGCCTGAGCTTCCATCACATCAGTCATGTTTGATATTTAAGTGTTTTGGATTAAATTAATGATAACAAGTCGAAACAAGAATAACACAACAATGAACCTACGTTTTTTGGGGTCGTCTTTGGACAAACTTGAATGTTTCTCATTAGCAGAGCTCAAGTTACGTGATTGAGCTCATATCTACATTTAGATTAGGAAATTAGTGACTGTACTTTAAAAAAAACAACAACATTTGTGTTATTATATGTATGTTTAGTATGTTATATTAAAATGTGTTTATCTTTACATAGGCAGTGGCAAGGAGAACAGAGTGATCTGTGAATTTACATGTACGTCAACTGACTGAATGTTTGATGTGTAATGTTTACAAAAAACAAAATTGTGAAATATAATTTACCTCATTTTTGAATTTTGGACACACTTCACAGGCTTAATAGAACATTTTCTTTGGATTATGTTTTCCACAAATTGTTTGCAACTCATCAAAACAAATTAAACTGTGTTTCTGACAGATTTAAATCGGCGGAGCCTCACATCAGCTTTACACTGAAACGTGTCTGTGTGTTGCAGCAGTGGAACAATATTCTACCTCAACGTGTGAATGAAATGATTCACGGGTCCTGACATCAACCCTTTATCCTAAAATAAGACCAGGAACATTTAAAGACGTCAGAAAGGTTGTTCACAGTCGCAGGTTTGACTTTGTATTCCGGTGGGTTAACGCTCAGCTTCTTGGAAGCCTCCCCGGTGTCCTCATCCTCTGATGTCACTGCTGCGGTGAATTATGGCCCATTCACTCTGAAAGTCTACAGGGCTGCACACTCGCTGAACAATCCTCAGGGGAAGTCTCCAGAAGTTCATGCCAGAGCCCTTAAGCGACTGCTGATGCTGCAGTGAGACAGTCTCAAGCCCTCGCAGTCTTTGCGCCTGTCAGTCCGGACTCAGTTGGCAGATCGCTGAGCTTTTTCACTTTTCCTCCTCACTACACCCACCTCCATGACCGGGGTGTCTCCCAGAGGAGACGGGGGGGAGGGAGGGGAGTGGTGAGGGAGAGCAGAGGCCGTCTGAGACTTCCCAGAGCCCTGCTGTGGATTTATAAGATTGTTTTACTTTTAATGTTTATCAGCAAAACCTATATTCATCATTTCTTGACTCTCATATTTTGATATTACTGCCATTTTGTAAGAATATGCATAGAATTCCGAGAATTTTTTTAATTGTAGGAAGAGAACAAGAAAGAATGAAAAAGACAAAACAAGGAAGTGGAGGATATTAGAGAAAGCTGATACTAGCACAAAGCCCAGTCTCATATCTTTATTTCCTCCTTATGTACAAATCTAAGTACCTGAAAACATCACATGACAAAACACAGAAGAGACTCGTCGGTATCGAACTGTGTCCTCTGTGGCGTCAGTGTGTCACTGAGGTGAGACACGCGGCTGTTTGAATCATTATTTCCCTGCGGACAAAAAGATTTACAGTTTGTCTCCATTTGCATTTGCACATTCTGAAGGCCCCTCGCTGCTCCATCCAATTTTACTGTGTGAATGTGTCTCTGTGTGTCGTTGTGCATGCAAGTCACGCTAGAGCTCAGTGTGTGTGTGTGTGTGTGTGTGTCTGTAAGCGTTTGTGTGAGAGAGAGAGAGAGAGAGAGAGAGAGAGAGAGTGTTTGATGTGGTAACTTAATCATCCGTCCGTCTGCGCATGTGCACACACAAGTCATGCCTCAATTGTGCATTTGTGTTGGTGTGTGTGTGTGTGTGTGTGTGATTCCATATCTATCCAACAATGGACCTGCCAGTTCTTACACACTTATAAACGACTGCTGAGCCAACAGGGGACATCCTGCAGACCAGTGCTGGTCCTGTTATGAATCACGTTGAAATGATGTTGAATAAATAAAGGTGTCTGTCCAAAGAGTTCAGGCTGACAGGGATTATCTGTGTATATGTGACGTCTTTAAGTGAATTTAGAAATCTAACACGCAAAGTTAAAACTGAAAGTGCAGTCAGAAGCTTTGTGTGTTTGAGGTTCAAATCTAATCTGTTCTCGTACCAGACGTGTCAGAACCAAATCCTGCTGCTGTGAACAAACGACAGAAGCAGGTTTGTCTCTGTCTCACATTCGTCTCCTCAGCTTCACACTCAGCAGGTGTATCGTCCGTAACCCAAGGAAGTGCAGAGTTGAATTTGGCCACATGGTACTTTCAGTATTAATAAACTTTGTGAAGACAGATGACCAGAGCTCGGCGGCTGGGACTCATCGACCTAAGTGACGATAACAGCGTGTTCACGGACTGACTCCGCTGTGGCTCAATCACTGAGGGCTCCGAAACAAAAAGTGTTTTGTTCGGTGAAGCCTGGTTGTCCCCTGTTGGTAAGATAGGAGTGTGTGTGTGTGTGTGTGTGTGTGTGTGTGTGTGTGTGTGTGTGTGTGTGTGTGTGTGTGTGTGTGTGTGTGTGTGTGTGTGTGAGAGAGAGAGAGAGAGAGAGAGACATTAATACAATCTGATCAGTTTGGTCACCGGGGAGTCTGGATGTCTGCCAAAGAGAGAGAGAGATGGAGGGAGAGAGATATTGTGAGTGATGTGGAGAAAACGACGGAAAGAGAACAACAGAGATACAATGAGAGAAATAAAGGAGAGACAGTGACAGAAAACAATACGGGGAGAGAGAGGACGGAGGGAGAGAGTATTCCTTCTAGACGGGCCGAAGCTTCGTACTCGCTCGTCCTTCGCTGTCAAACAAAATGAATCCCTCCTCTCCTCTGCTTCTCTCTCCAGCTCCCATCTCATTCTTATTATTGTGTTTTCCCTCCTCCTCCTCCTCCTCCTCCTCCTCCCATTCTTCCCCTGTGTCTTTGCTCTGTTCTTCCCTCTCGTTCTCCTCTGTAGTTCTGCAGGTTATTTTCAGTTCAGCCGCCTTGATCTATTCTTTGCTTTTAACTTCCCATGCATGACATAACAAATTAATTCTATGCTCTCGATTATGCAGTTGAGCACATGAACAGTGGGGGGCAGTATATCCGGGTTTGAGGAATATGTGAACAAAGATGGACGACATGTCTCCACTTCCTCCCACTTACTAGAAATGAAGCCAGAAGAGTCTGGACAGTAGCGACACCTTCAAATCGAGACAGATGATGTTACCACCACAGATACACATTAAAAACACACAATCAAACATCTAATGGTGGATTTAAACAAGTTTATTGACGGCTCGAATAGAATAACAACACACCAAATTGTGCATTTACTCAACAATATAACAGCGTTTCCAAAGAATCTGCAAATATACCGACAGTATGGTGAGTAAAACTTAAAGTTACACAAGTTTGCTTCTCTTCCGGTAACATTCAGGTCCTTGAGGCTGTAGAACATGAACAGCGAAATGGAAAACAACGCTGCGTGATGCTCTGTTAACAATAGTTTGTGTTCACGTTTATCGATGGGATGACCACTGTTTTCTATTGATCAACCAATGCAGCAAAGTCATTTGAATGAAGCCAACAGTCGACACTGATTGTGACGGGTGTAGGTGATGATAAATGTCCTTATATGATCTGGATAAACTATAATCATTGACAAAATTACATTTTCCATGGACGTTGCTTTCAAACATAATCCCTAGGATATGACGATCATCTCTAAAAACCAAAAAACATCACTTCCATATAATCTACGGGGCCTCGAGGGAAATGACAAGTGTCCTCAAAAGGCCTCAAATGATGGTTCAGTGTTGTCGAGTTTAAGGCTGTGAATGCTGAAGATAAAATGGCTTTATATCGAAGGACAAATCACGAGGAGACTGGAGCCCAAAGAGTGTCGACACCGGACTGAAACAGGAAGGTGAAGGGTCAATGTATCGGGGGCCGTGTGGAGAAACACAAGTTACAGAGCTCCACAGCACTTTGATTCACCCGACCTAGAAGTGTATTCCCTCATGTTAATGTGGAACACTTCGGATGAGGGGATGGAGCAGATAGTGAGGGAGGGAGGCTTTTCTTAGGGCCGGGGTTTCGGTGGGAGCCTCCACAGCACAGTGGACCGGAGGAGACCAGTTTCTGTCGGGATCCAGCAGCCGCTGTTTCGTAACAGCCACCGAGGAGCTGCAGCTTCTCTTTCTTCCTCCTACTCCTGCACCTCCTCCCCAGGAGAGAACTGGATATGTGTCTACAAATGTACCCAGCGTGGTGCTAAAAAGAAAAGGGACACAAACGGTGCACGCTTCCTTTCTTAAAACTAAAACCCATGTAGTCATGAGGAAAAAACGATATGGACAATGTACGCAAAGGATTTGCTTTTAGTTTGATCTTCTGCAAAAACAGGCCGTCTGCAATAATCAGGATTAATAAATATGAATTTTTCACAGACATTTGTTCTGAGGGGATCAACAGCTCACAGATATGTTGGAAATTTCCAAAAGTTAGTTTTTCAATGAACGTTTTCCTCAAATCGTATCTACCTGAGTTGTTCGTACTATATGTTGCTATTTGGACCCAAGAAATGCAGAAGCACCTGAGATACGTTTTCATTAAGATAGCATTGATGTACCTGTATCTTAATTTAATCCATTTAAAACGTATTGTTATAGTTATGGCCATTTTAGGGTACATCTTTTTATTTATCTATTGATACAACTGTAAATTCATCCTCCAAACTGAGTGACCATATTCCCAAGGACGTCTGTTCCATCCCTTTGATGCGACCTCCAGGCTTTAGGTTTAGGAACAGAACATTACAGGACGCTCGTTATCATGTTTGAAGAATTGAAAATGTGTTATAAGTTGAGGAACAGTCACGGATAACAGAAACAGATGGTTGTTATTTTTACAGCAGTAATGAATAACGGTCTCCTGTGTGAAACTACTGGGATTTGTTGACACATCCATTTCAAAAAAGTCTCTTTTGCTTTGTGTTTCTTTATGTTTCTTTGTGTTTCTTTGGGTCTTAACACGCTGCTGCACAGACGCTCTTTAATGTACAGTTCAGGAAAATGTATTTGTGAAGCGTCTCTAATACGAATCATGTAAATGAGCCAGTAAAGGTGAATGGTATTGGAACATTTTAGGGAAATACTTGTCAACTGCTGCTTAAAGTTATTATCTATGATAACGTATGTATATAAACCAACTGTTTCCTCTATATATCTTAAAGGAAGTGAGCGAAAATGTCTGTTTTTGCAGAATGACGACCTAAAAGCCAGTGAGGTCTGAAAACGACCCTGACAGAATCTTTTTTTTTTTAGATGTACTCTACTTGATTGAAACCACATGACACCATAATGAGCATTTAAACATCAATAAAGAAACAGTAGAATCATTTTTCTAAGTTTAAAAAATAAGTCTTGTTAGGAAATAGGTCAGAATCTTCGACTGTCTACGCTTCAAAACCTTTTTTCCTTTATATATATTATATATATTTTTTGCTCAGATGGTTTACACACCACGGTGGGAGAATAATACACAATCGTTGAAATACCTGCGTGTCAGAAATTCATTAAGAACATTCGCAAAGTGAATCGTCTCCATCGATGACACTTGAATTACTTTTAGTGATGTTTTTTTTTGCTTGGTTTCCTTTCCCTTGACGTGACATTTCTTAGTCTTTAGCCCTGACAAAATGTAAATCCATGTGTTTAAGGCCTCTACTTACATTACAATTGTTAGTAGTGGATACGTCATGAACATCCATGCGGCAGATACAATCAGAATACCGGGGAATGCAAAAACAAAAAAGAAGAATGTACATTTAGGTGCTGATCGTCGTTTGCATTTGAAGTTACACAAAATGTCTCGAACGAACTCAGACAAGTGAACAAGAAGCCGTTGAAGCCATTCTAGTGAACAAACACAAACTCTTAACCACAGCTGGCAATGTCGCCTCTTGCGTGGCTCAGCTGTGTACGTGTGACGGCCAATATCTGCACACGTAAACCATCATAGACGACCCATCCCTCACTGCATGCTATTCATACTACTGCTGCCATGCTGCTCCACCCCAAGAGGCACGGAAAGTACTTTAGATGGTATTTCAATTTTTATAAAATACGTGTGTTATAAAGGCAGCTGGTGCAGGTTTGATGTCCAGAGATGGGAAACGTCCATGATGGTTACCACTGCTAATTATCAATACCCTCATTTCATCCATCTGCAGTAAATGTGGTTCATTATCATGCAATATAACTTTCTGTTTACACCACAGTCTCTATTCTTTCCCCCAGAATGCACTCTGCTTCATGGGTTATTGAGAATTTAATGCCACTTGTGTTTGACTTTTGGCACAAAAGAACACAGACAAAAAATAACGACATTCCTCAAGTCACAGTCAAGGACATTGATTGATTTTTCAAATATATTTGAGTTTACAACTCTTCTAATATCATTTTTAATTCATTCTCTTTTATTAAAAAACCTTCTTGTTCTAGCTACCGGGCAGTCGTTACATTAAAATCCATGCTTCTCCAATTTAATTTGACTTGTGAAAAATGATCCTGCATTTTTTTAAATCTGAAATTCTCATGTTGAATAAGGGAATTACATTTTAGCTTATGATGATGTTCACAGAGATCCTCACACCAAGCGACGCTCTCGCTCAAACGAGTTACAGAGAACAAATGACAAACCTCGAAAAAGTGTTTTTTATAGTTTCCTTCGATCAGATCTTTGAGATGTTTTAAAGGAGACAGATGCTTTTTCAGTTCTTCTTCCCTCCAGTGTATTATGAAGGTTGTTTATTTAACATAAGGGTGAAGGGAGCTCGTGTCCTCCACAGAAAACGCTGAAGCTGCTGAAACACCTCAGTCAGAAGTCTGGACGATACTTGTGATCCACCATAGTTGCATAAAATACGCCTCATGGCTACTCTGACGAAATCAGGTAAAGAGAGAATGGAGCCGAACATTTCCTACATGTGCTGATCGAGAGGTTGACCAATCACAACAGAGAGGACCACTGGCTGGCCAATCAGAGCAGACTGGGCTCTGTCAGGAGGCGGACCCTTAAAGAGACAGGAGCTAAAACTAAGTGTTTGAGAGAGAGGCTGAAAAGAGGAGCAGCAGCGATGGACGGTTAGAGCATGAAAACATTTTTAATTTAATAAAATCATCAACCTGAATATGAGAAGAATATGTCTCCTTTAAATCATATTGACGACAGGACGTTTGCCACATAACATAGTTTGTCTTTTTAATTCTCACTGCCCTGAAACCCACTGGCTTCTCATTTTCCACAGTTTGTACAGAGCAACTAAAAAACAGTGATGAATGGATGTTGTTGTGATTATTGCTTTACAGAAAGTAGCTAATTTGTCTTGAAATAGATTTAATATCCCTGCAACGCTGATACTTTCAAAACAGAGTAAAGTACTCTATAGCATGGTTTGATTCCGATGTCAGTTGATGAGTGTGAGAGAAACTTTCATCTGAAATATTGCCTTGAAGTTAAAACACAGAAATTACTTAGCAAATATTATTGTTTTTTCTTGTTTTCTACCTCCATTACATCTTTCACTTTATGTCTGTGAAAGGAAAATAAGCCAAAAACTAAATTCAGACAAATCTGTAAAAAATCTCTTTTAAATTGCTACATATCGATGTTTTCCTTCATTTGCATTGGTTCTAAACCCAAAGTACATAAATTAGTTTCTCCTCTTTCCGTGTAGCGTTTAGCTCATGCTTAGCCTTATCAGTTTGTCTGCTAATTAATTAGACGTGTTATCAGGCATGCAGATGCTAACAGCTAATGCTACAATCGTACGGTTAACTAGCAAGGCTATCCTTTCCCTCCCTCTGAGGTTAAACATAAGTCAACTAAATCCTTATAGATTAACTTTGGCTCACTCCAAAGGACTCTAACAACCATAGAATTCACTTGTAAAAAAAATGAATCATAAAGTTGCCAAATTAAATACACACACTGTTATTCAACAAACTATAAATGTCTCTACGTTGTGCACGTTATGTTCCCTTTTAATTCCTATTTGTGTGTCCTTGTTTCTGAAATCGGTGAAACCTGACATGGGTCCAGACAGATCCTTTGTTCGGATGATGCAAAGAACATTTCATGCTTCCTCTTCCTCCCTCTCTTTCCCCTCGCTCCACTCTGAGTCGTACCATGGTTAATCACCGGGTGCCTGAGGATTAGGGCTGTAATTTAGAATAAAAGAGGCTGCTTCTCCGCACAGCTCTGAACGCTGCGGTCACGTGGTTGTTGCTGTTCCCTCCTCAGGATGGCACATGCCATTAGGTAACTGAGGAAGAGGAAGGACGAAGAAGACACTTGCTGGTTGAGATTGGCACAGCAGAACCTGTTTTTTGTAATAATAGTTAGCCAAAGCCTCTTTTTTGGTTGAAAGAGGGAGGAGGAATGTTAAAAATCTACTTCTAGAGCTGCAGCTAATTGAAAAGCGTTTCATTCTACAATTTAACTGGGATATACAGCAAGTTGTCAGCCCTACACTGTCCGCCACAAGCCACTACCCCCCCAACCCCATGCTTTTGGAAGCAACTGTGACGTCACGTGTCAGTGCTGCTACATGGGTACCATACCCCCCCCCCCCCGCCCCCCTGCATCTGATGTAACCTGCACAACCGAGTGGAGTTCAGAGCCAATTGAAACCTGGCTGGTTCAAGACCAGATAGTCACACATTTCTGTGGTAAGATCTTAGAATTGTAATTCCCGTCAAATACTATTTTAAATGCAGAAGATTCAGACAGATTCAAGATGTAACACCTGATATTTGAAGTTACAGCGTTTGCATGTTGGCCTTCTGTTGATATGCACCAATGTACATGTGAGAAAAAAAGGTTCTGGGTCTTTTATATTTATACGAATTGCAATCAATTCCTTTTGGCTCAAACAGAGTCGTTTTCATTCCTACCAAACGTAACACTTACTGATTTGGCTTAAGGCTGATTGTTGCTGCATTGACGTAGGACAAGAGATAAATCCATCTTAAACAATGCGTCACAACCATATGTTTTTCTGGTGGTGCTTCTCTGTTTAGTCTGTTTCTTCTGTGTTCGTTAGACGGCTCCATTTGGCTCTATATCTAATGTTGAGCATAAATGAGCCTTTCAAAGTGCCCTGCCCCCCAAAATGACTATAACCACTTAAATCAGCTTTCATTGGCTGCAATGAAAATGTACAGGCCCTTCGAGCATGATGGCACATGGTCTTTGGGAACTCAGAACTTGCCTGTGAACTGAACAGATCCACTCAGGAACCAATTCAACAGCTGGCAGTGCAGGTAAACAGCATTGTTTCTACAGCGCTAACAAACTGGGAGGATAGAAAACCAGCAGAACACTGAAGGGGCCGAATGTGTGACAGAGAACATACGAAAAACTGCTCAAGTCAATGTGTTCGAAACCAAGATGTCTCAGCTGGTTACAACAAATGAGTCTTGTCCTTCTCTGGAAGTCTTCTTAAGTCCTGCGGCGCAAAGATGCATTCACGTACAACCGGTTGACCCCATGCTCCTGCAAACTGGGAGGCTTCTGTCTCAAACTATCTGAGGACAGTTTCCCACTCTTCCCAGTCTGGTGGATGGACAGAAAAACCCTCAGGGGGACACCCAGCCCCTTCATGAGGACACTGAAAGACAACAAGCAGTCCTGGGAGTGAGAATCAAAGGTAGCTGTGAAGAAGGCGCGTAGCTGAAGCAAAGCCGAGCCCGCGGTGTATCGTGGTCCCAACAGGATGTGATCGATGTCGGCAATTGAGAGCCCCCCCCCCTTTGAAGTTTTCCCAGTAAGTGGTGGTTTTTAGTTTTTTCCTCAACGAGATCTGAGGAGAGCAAAGAGTTCTTGTAAGTCTGAGGGGCGATTTGTTGCAACAACAAAAGAAATGTGCCTCCCACGAGTCTCCGGAAAACAGGCTGACACGATATCAAAAGAAATACAGTGCATTTCCAGGGAGCGCCAGGATTACCTACTGATTTGTAAAATAATTTCCAGATGAGGGGAGTGATTCATTCCCTGGTGTGGTTGGACTTGTCGAAGTGCCGTTGTGTAAGATACTGAGCAACTACCCGCCCCAGGGGCAGTTCCCCCCTGGTCCACCCTGGAGCAGGTCCACAGGCTGTATTAAAAAATGTGAGCATCTCGCAACAACAAAAAATAAACATCTCTGCGTGAGTCTTAGGATCGCTCGCAACACGGCCCGATGGTGCTCTCCAGGGACATCTGGGACGAGTGGCGAATAAGTGGCGCCATTGTCGGGTCCACCATGGAGGAGGGAGGGAAGAGCTTGTACCAGCCAATCACCATCGTGCTCAGGTCCAGCTCCTCCAATAGGATTCGAGCTACGCCCATGAAGCATTTGCGGTCCATTCGTCCATAGTTTCCCCAAACGATCACCTGTAAGAGAAAGTCCCAAGACAAAGGTTAATTTCCATGTCCCACAGACACATTAAAGCTGTGAACCTGCAGTGTTTATAATAAATACCATCATTATACCTTTATTATATCTGTATAAATATCACATAACAAGAATATACTGTTCAAATCAGCAAATCTCAGTCTGCTACTCACCAAGGTCCGTAAATCTAACACATAAAACCGTCAGTGGGTGATGAACAAAGTGATGAACTGACAAGGTGAAGATAATAATTACTATGAATCCAGATGGTTTGGAATCTGTTCTGACGCAGGAGTGGGTCTCAGTGTTAGAGAGTCAGTCGGTGAATGAAGAGGGATTGTGTGTGTGTGTGTGTGTGTGTGTGTGTGTTTGTGTGTGTGTGTGTTATAATGCTGATATGTGCCTGGAAACCTGTGTGAGTCTGTATGTTAGATGTCCTCTGTCCCCTGACACCATGATCACATCGGGGCACGATCTGAGACGTCCCCACATCTCATCAACCAGTGGACAAAATAATCAATATGTGTCTGCGTGTGTCCTCTCACATGTCCGTATTGTGTGTCCGTGCATTCCAGCATGCCAATTCCTCTGGTCGAGGGGTGTCTGTGTGTGCGTCTGTGTGTCTGTGATTTCCACAGAGACTCAGAGGCCAAAATCTGCTTCAATCTTATTCCCTCCATCTCTAAAGAGGGAGAATCTTTCTCTCTCTCTGTCGGTCTGCGATCAGTTCAATCCCAACAAGGCCCTGACCTCAACCACTACAACTCAGGAGAGACACAGAGAGAGAGAGAGGGACGAGAAACGGGTGGAAGATGAAAAATACAGTTCTACTCTCCGGGAATTTGATCAAATCTAAAAATACGTACGGCAGTTGCGGATGGAAAGACAAAACCTGATTTATTTTGAAAACCGAGTGATGCATTGAAGAGAGGATGAGGACAGACGAGTGACGGATTCGAGGAAACACTGAGTGGACAGCCGCACCAGAGAGTGCAACTCAGACATCCTTAGAAAACACACAGTAATGATGCAGAGCGGAGACGCCGGCTGCAGCGAGTTTGAGAATCGTTCACAGAAACAAGTTTGTACACGACACTAAAACAATCTACGGAGGTTTACGACAGTTTAAGCCTTTTTTCCGTGGACGTTGAAGAGAGTCTTATAGTTTAAAGATCAAAGGTACTTGAGCATATGTCTGATGGTGGTTTGGTCACTTTGTTCTATGAGGATGAATATTAATGTCACAGCGTACAATGATATTCTAGACACAGTGACAGTGGTTCTTCAACCTCCATCAAATACTTGACATGACTATCGCTGGGTAAACAAGACAGAATAATAAAGAACAAGAAAAGAGAGATAAAAGTGACACGTTTTTATAGAAATACACTAAAACCAAGATCTACTGTCGGTTCACTTTTAATGCTTGAATTCGAATCTTCTATTTTGCAACAATGGCTTTATTCTCAGTAAACGAAGTCTGTCCTCTTACACGGACAAACCAGAAAACACAGACCAAACACGTGTGGAAAACACAATGAAACATCATCCATTCGGAGATTAGGGAGAGGAAACGAGGAGATGGAGTGCAGAGCGGAGGAGAAGACAGCTGATAATTAGAAAGGAGGAGTTTAGCAGCTAATTACTGAGCGACAGCAGCCGAGCGTCCTCCGGCTGTTTAAGGGCTTTTAAAAAACCAACGGCTCCGACCTCTGCCACTATTAATCTGCTATGAAACTATTAATCTGCTATGAAATCTATTGTGTCCTATCAAGTGTGGTGTGAGAACACAGCTAGAAAACTCACAGTGTGCGAGTGGGCGTGTTGGTGATGAGCTTCAGGAGCTTTTTGGTGATGATGGCCGACGCTCAACATTTATTATCCATAGATATTTAATATGTTGATCAACGACCACCAAGAACTAAAGGTAATACTCGAATATAAGGTGAATCCATGCAGACATTTTGATTAGCATGTGTCAAACATCACGTGCAGTGAATTCAAACTTGGCCCCCCCCACCCCCACGTCACGTGTGTGGGAGTTAAGGAAAGATTGTGAATGAACTTTCTGTGTTTAAGACCTCGGCGACGCTCGGCTCGGCAAAATCAGGAAGTGACAAATTGAAAAGCGCTGCTGATTTCAGCGATTTTCATTATGCAGCATGAATGAGTTTGATGAAACTCCGAGGACAGCCGCACAGACAGCAGATAATTAAGAGGGAGGCGTTTAGTGGCTAATTACACAGAGGAAGGATCAGTGGAGCCGCCTGAGGCAGAGGCCTCTGCACCCAGCGAGGAAACACAGCTTAAAACACACGCGTGGTGTATAAATGAAACAGCAGTGGAACAGATGATAAGACATAAAGAAAAACCATTTAAATAGTTGATTAAAAAATTGTATAAAAATAATACCCCAGCTGAAAAGAAAGGAAAAGAGAATAAAGGGAAAAGGTAAAGAATGTAACGTAGTTTAAAGGAAGGAGAGAAGTGGGAGAGCTCAGAATTGGCTGAGATAAAAATACTCTCTCATCATCGTCCTCATCCTTTTGTAACATTTCAGATCGTGAGCACGGCTGAAGTCTGGAAATCAGCTCCAACCGTCTGCTGCTCCCTCGGGTCAGAGCCTCGCTGTGAATGTTAAACTCTCCGGCTGCGTTCGGCCGCCAGCGGGAGACACTGGAGGAATCTGTTCACAGCGAGGATCCAGAGGCGCTGGTTTGAGATCGGTAAACCATCGGTAAATGATCAGCATCATCAGGTTCACTCTGTTTTCTCTGGGATACGCTCATTTTCTTATTTCTAACCTAATTCACTTTGTCTGTCACTTCCTTTTGTGCCACCGGCCATCTTGTGCTCAATCTTGTGCTTCGACCAATCGCGTGTCAGTCTCAGCTGTCAATCATGACGTTTCATCCTATTTTTACATCATCAAATAAGAAATTTAAACTAAAACGATCAGAAACATAAAAACGTGATAAGAACAATCTATAATGACAGAAAAAAGATTACAGAAACATTTAGTTTGGTTTCATTTGATAACATGGAGGAGCTGTGGTTTATGACCTATACCGCATGCAGCCACAAGGGGGCGATCAAGAGTATTTGGCTTCACTTTTAAGGAGCTTTCATGTCGTCCATCTTTATTTTCAGTCAAATGTTAGCATGCTACCACCATAAGCTAAGAAGGTGAACAAAGCAAACGTGTTCCCATCTTTTATAAAACATTTACTTTTACCTGAAACAAGCCTTGTCTCAACTGACGGAGAACGAGTTTCATTGTGCGTCAGCGTGTTGTGTTACGTGTTGTGAACCTGTGGTGTTGAATTTGGGCGTCTCACCTGCACCACTTTCCCCTGTGGGCTCTCAGAGAAGACCAGGACCTGGTTGTAGAGCGGATCCAGACTCTTCCTCACCGACTTGGTCTTCTTCTTGGCCACGCAGCTGCCGTTCTCCAGGAGGTAAACTTTGATGTAGGCCGCTGGAACCGCACCCGACACAAAAGCTCAAGTCAGGACTTTTAAAACCCGCTGCACAGAGCTCAGTGACGAGGTCAAAGGTCAAGGTCAAGTGAGCTGTTGGTATGTTTTGGGGCTCATGAAGGTCAAATTTGCCTGATACTTATTTGAAAAGATTATCGTAAATAGACAGAAACTAGTATTTCTAGATTGTTGTATTACCTATGGTTCCTTTATCCTTTTCTTTTTCCATTTGCCGTATTATATTATTATTATTTTATCTTCCGTATTGATTTTGATGATTTTAGATTTTTTATTATATCATTTGCCGGCTTTGATTTTACATCAGCTCACACAGCCAACAGCCCAAATTAGACGTATGGCAATGTTAGCATTTGATAAAGTCTAAATTGTCTCACAGAGGAAAGTAGATTTAAGAAGACAACCAATCATTAGCTTCCCTGAAATCGAAAACCGCCCACGAGCAACTGTGGTCAGAGAGGAGATGATAGCGACTCTACAAAGTTTTTTTATTAAACTGAAGTAAATCACCGCTCGTCATTTTTCAGGACATTGTGTGATCAGCTGTCAGCCGAGCGTTTTTAGATTTTCACTGTGTTCCTGCACCACGCACTCATTAAACAGCTGTGAAGAGGAAAATACAGCTTACTAATTATAGTACAGTACAAACACACACAAACACACACATATACACACGCACTGTAAAGCTTTTTGTACTGCACGTTGCATAAGAAGATTAGAGATTAAACTCTGCCATGTTAAAATCTGGATCAAGGTTCTTCTTAGTCTTCCTGTTACCTGTAGTTTTTCTGTTCTTCTCTCACTCTTTTGTTTTCATCATGTATTCTTTCTTTCATTTCACATTAAATACGTTCTTCCCTCATGTTTGTACTTTCATGTGTTTATCACCCCCCCCCCCCATTCTATCTCTCTAACATAGTTTTCACCAGATATAGTTTTTGCTTGCTGATGCTGTTTTGTTCTTATGTAATTAGGATCAATGGCTGGTTTTAATATTATGCAACAATCTGAGTTTTTAGTTGTTGTTGTTGTTGCTACACAATCGCAATTACAGTAGAATATAAAAATATACAAACATCAGCACCATAGAAAATATGTTTAAAGACATAATGGACACAATTATATATATTTTTTTTATTATTATTATTATTTACTTTAACCGGGCCTTTATCTGTTTTATTTCTTTATTTGATCCATTGTCTTTCATTAATTAGTTCTCATTTGTAAATACACTGCAGGTAATTTCAGGTTTTACATCAGTGAAGTATTTTGTAAACCTGGTTCTGGATATTATTATATGTTTATTTTGAGTTATAAGCAAATTCATGTGACTGTACTTTGATGAAATTACCTAATGCTGGTTTTAATATCACATTTATAACTTCATTGATTAAAAAAAATCTATTCATGGACAGAAGAGTTTTATAGACTTTGGAATGAAAGCTGGTTTTGGCCACAACTCAATAACTGCAACGATAATTGTGACAAATTCTCAGACAAATGTATTGATATGATGATGTGATGTGATATTGATGACTTAATAATTATAATAATTTAAAAGGTGAACATTTTTAAACTTAAGGAATGAGCAGCTGCAATTTTCATCGTTGGGCCTGTAAGATTTGTTTTTTTATTATAATCTTTGTTCCTTATATATGAATTAAATAATTTTCTCCCTGTGTGTGTAGCGGGCTCGTGTTTCATTTATCTCATGTGGAAAACTCCATTTTCCAACCCATGGTATCGTTGTTTTTAATAAACAGCAGCAAAGCAGCGTTTTCGTGGAGCGACACCTTTGACCCTTGTGGTCCCGTTGGGTCAGACTCACCTGGAGGTCCCTTCGAGCCCGGTTTCATGGTGAGTCCTCTGGCCTGGACGACCTCCACCTCCAGACCTCCGTTCCTCTCCATCAGGCCGATCTCTACATCGCCTGGATGGGTGAGAACACAGGTCAAGTGAGAACAGAGGAGGTCAATGTGCGTTCCATTCTGGGTAAGTGCCCTTTAAATCAGTTTTATTAGTGTGGTGTCAGTGGAAAGCCTAACATGAATAAACAGGGATGAAAAATATGTATTTGTTTTGTAAAGTAGGGTGTTCAGTAAAAACCCAGAAGGAAAAAAAGTATATTTAGTGTATAAAGATATTAGGAGAACAAAATAAAAGTTGTTGCTCCATCTTGAGCCATTCCAGATTAAATCTTCTCTTTGACATCAGTGCAGTAAACACACTTGGATCTCTGGACTTGAACCTCCCTCAGTGACACTAGGAAACATCTACTTTCAGAATATTCTCTCTCAGCTCATTGTTTTGAATCGGCTGCTCCTCAACCATCTTCAAGCATCTGACGTGAAACTAAAAGAGTCGATGGAGACCAAGATACAACTGGAGCTGAAACCCGACTAAATGAACATTTCTCTGTGTCGACTCGATGCTTCAGGAACAAAGTGTTTTCTAACGTGTCCTCTGGCGTAAAATGGATCATTGTGAAACCGAACTTTTCTTCAATCCACCCACTGAAAGTCACAGTTTCAGCAAAATGTTCCCAAAAGGACAAAGGCATTCTTTTGAAAGTGACGGAGCGCAGATGACGGCCAAGTTATTCTGGGTTCTGCCACATTATATAACGCCGGAGTGGACAGCAGGTTTGGACCGGAGCCGGTCCAGGCAGTGTCACTGTTGTCGGGCCAAGGACAGAGTCTGACTGCCAGAGAGGAACCTGACCCACTTACAGTAAATCACTGCTGCACATATCCAGAAAATATAACCTGGAAATTAATAAATGCAGGAGACGATGAGGAGGAACTGCAGCAGGACACGGCTCTGATTTATGAGGCACTTTTTTGTGAAAGGAGAAGTCAACCGATTCAAAGTGTTGACCCTCAAAACTTGATGTTGTATTGTAGCTCAGACATGGAGGGAGGAATCTCCGTCTGCAGTGAGTCCACGTGAGGACACGGCAGGAAAGTGTACAGAAAATTGAGCGAGTGGACGTGTTGATGACGTTTCTATCAACTGACAGATGTGAAACTAGAAGACTACGAACGTGTCAGGCTGGAAAACGAGGTGTCAATCAAGTTGAAAGCTGAATGTCATGTCACCATTCGACTGGACGGGTCCCGACTCACGGCTCTAAGACGTACAAGACGCCAATAAAGATGTCCACTACGAGATTCAAGACCTTTTAGGAGATAAGAGCCTCAGCCAGTGTTAATATGGCAAAGTCCACAAATCCAGGAAATGTCCGGAAAATTGGGTCCACACGTTTTCTGGAGTTTATGTATAAAAACAGCTCATGTTTGCAATTTGCTTTTCCAAGAAACTAATCATACAATCTACTTCAAACTTGGCAGGTGTGTTCAGACATGTGACACATTCACTATTAATACATTTAGAGAAAAACAGGCGCCCGGCGCTCTGCAGCAGAGGCGGCTCGGACTCATCGACATAAGTGGCTCCGTCAATCACAATCACATTCTCCATGACTTCACGTCTGGAACACGGCTGCATCGGGCACGAGGCAGCGAGTCCATCAGTCCAGGCCAGAACAAGAGTCAAACCGATGTGTCATCAGAGCTACAGCAGATCCCTTGATTTCCCTCGGGATCAATAAAGTATTTATCTGTCGATCTCACGGCTCCACATGTGCACTTCAGGTGACAGAACATCTCCTGTTTACTTTATGAATGTGTGGAACGTGTTTCTGTTGGTCGTCACCACTTGAACATTTCATTCTCCTTAAAGTTTGCTCATCACCCAGAGTGTGGAAGTCTTTTAGACACAGATCGAACGTTGTGGTTCTCTATAAACTCTCCATTCATCCATCTTTAATCGATACCCTCGAGGGTCGCAAGGTAAAGCCTCCAATCAAAGGTTTACAATTTTGAGTCTATAGATCAACAGTAATTATAAGAACTAGATGAGAGTCTGACTTTTGGACTTGAACATAAAGCTTCTCTCTGTTGAGGAGAGAACAGCAACGTCCTCTCTCACCCATGGAGTTGGTCGCCAGCGTCTGTCGCCCGACGAACTGGGCGGGTCCCATCCCATCCAGGAAGTCACTGAACTGAGCATCAGACGCCAGACACATGCCGCTGTAGTTCAGGCTGCAGAGACAAAGAGGCAAAGAGACAAAGAGACAGACGGTTAAAGACATGACCGGGACTCGCAGGTCTTCAGTCAGACAGAGACAGTGACTCAGAGACAGAGGAAACAGGAAGAGACAAAGACACTGAGAACAACTACACTCAGCCTGTTCAACCCCCTGTGTGCTTCACTTGCATGCGTTTGTGTGTATTTGTGTGTGTTTGAGTGTATTTGTGTGTGTTTGCGTGTGTGCAAAGGAATCAGCTCAGAGTGCTTTAGTGGCAGACTGCCAGGTATACTACAACTGTGTGCATGTGTCTGTGTGTGTGCGTAAGTGTGTGTGTGTGTGTGTGTTTCACAGCAGTTAAAGGACAAATCCCCCCCCCCATATATGTGATGATGCTGGTGTGTAGCATCACTCTTTGATTCCCATCATGCATCACTCCGGGGATGGGTGACCAGTAACTGGTTACCTGTGATCAGTCTTCTGCTTTAAAGGTTGTGGATTTAAACTGGGATTCATAACGTCATGGTGGTCTCCTTACAGACCAGCTGACGTCCCACAACTACTGAAATGTATAAATGATCCTCTGGTGTATTTGTTTATTATTTCAGTCAAGTAGCTGCACATGATTGATTGAGGTCGGGGGGGGAGCAGATAAAGACTGGAGCAGATCAGCGAGTCTTGTCCTCCTCACACTCTCTCTCTCCCGGGCTCTTGTCAATCTCTCGTTTTCCTCTTCCTCTCCTCACGAGAATCCCTCTTGTCTTCTCCTCTCCATCTCTTTAACCTTTCTCTGCCTCGTTCGTCCTTTCATGTCACATTTGGGGTTTTGCGCTGCTCTGATTGGAGCATTGCACATTTAAGGAAACAGGTGAATTATTATTTAAACTCAACAGTTCCTTGACCGTGACGTCCTCACTTCATACAGTAGCTCTGTCTTCAATATTAAATGACGGGAAAAGGGGAGTTTAAATATTAACTGGATTGTTCCAGAAAACAAAGTCTTGCGGGCCGATATTTAATATTAACCTCAGAATGAGCAGCTCAGCAGAGATTACAACATAATTTACAAGGCAGCTCCTTCCTGTGTGATTAACACAAAATATCACTTAGCAAACATTAGTCATTCATGCACACATCAGCAAACATTAAATTATCACAGGTCAATTTCAATAATTAATATTCCCTCATGCAGCTGAAGCCTCGTTAAACATATCATTTGTTAGGCTTTGTGTTTTTATGTGGTCACTTAGACGTAGAAAGTGAAGACAATGCAAAGTGCCTGAAACCTGCATTCTCTCAGATGACCAGCAGGGGGGCGACTCCATTCAGTTTCTATAGAAGTCTATGGGAACATGACTCTAATTCTCACTTGATTTAAAACGTAAATAAAGTATTATTCCAAAGGAGTTTATGTCTCAATCTCTTAGTTGATAATTAGTTAATTAGTTTTCAGTGTAAAATCAAATAAAAAAAGTTTGATAGTTCAAACTTTTCAAAACCAAACCAGAAAATTAAGACAACGTCAAACAGAAGAAAGAAGCAGAAGCAGCAGGATTGTTTGTAGTTAACGACGAGGATGTCCATTTTAAAATACACGATAATGCACCGTATGCAGGTGGGCGTGGATACTGTGTGATTGACAGACGGTGTCATCCAATGAGTACAGGCTTCACCCACACCACTCCTCCAAATATGGTATCCTCTGGTTTAAAATAAACAAGATGGCCAAACTCAGGGCTTCAAAACGGCAGCTCACACACCAATGTACGACAGTATCTAGCTGAGAATCACATATTCCGTGTGTTGCATGTTCTTATTCTCATGTGCATGTGTTCACTTCATGCACGTACAGTATGTGCTCTGATAAGTAAGTTAAAGTACAATGCAAATACTACATTTACACGTTAAATCCTGAGAAATTGTAATAAGGTAAATTGTGTGTTTGTGTCTGTGTGTGTGTGTGTGTAGGAGTACGGTGACATGCAATAATTCAGGCGACATTAGCCGAGGAGTGGGTATTACTGGGTGATAAAATCCTGAGCTTTAGATTACAGTGTTGGTGTGTGAAGCACATCTGGGGATTATGCTGCTGTTTCCCAGAAAGATGATGCTGGATGTAAACTGTGCTGGAGGCAGCGCCCACTCTGGATAAATACATTATTCACTGTCACTGCTGCAGCTCAGGAAGACAAAACTCTTTATAATCACTTATCATCAAGTTATGAACAAATGAATGTAGGGAAGAAACTTTTTACTGGTTTAGTTAGAAGCAGTAATGGCGAGTTTTGAATGTTTGGATGATCTGGACCAATTAGAAATGGATGTCAGCATTGTGAGAGTGGATTTATAAACATGCATTAGTTTTCATAACTGTGAAACAATGCCAGGATTAAATATGTGTAACCAACACAAGACCTCATGGCTTCATGTTGACTACATTGATCATAACCTAGTGACAAGTTTTCCTCCGGCTTATAGATTGTATCCAGTATTTTTTGCATTATACCATTTTCAAAAGAATGAAATCATACATCATCATTCTGTCAGGATCTACTTATCTTGAGGCTCGTTTACGCTCAATGTTAGATAAACGAAGCCTTCTGTCCTTACATCTGTGCACATCTTCTGAAAACGTACGTATTCAGACAAAAAGGACACTACCACCTGAAATCATGGGGGGGGGGCGGTGTAGCCAACAGTTCAAGTGATACGACCACAGGACACGAGGACGAGAGACTTTTGGAGTTGGTAAGTTGGACCTCTGCCGTTTTTAAAGAAAGTATATATCACAACCTCGGAAACGTTTGACTCCAGCGCTGCCCTCTAGTGGATGTTTTTTTTATCGGCCATGAGAACGTAAAGGACGCATGGGGGCAGTGACGTTGATTAAATGGACGGATCTCTTTTTCATTTTAAGAACTCTGTGATTGTGTTCAATTGGGACTTTTGGAAGTTTTGGTTTAGTATTTGAACTTCATGTTTTACTTTGTAGTTCTATACTGAGTTCTATGGGTTGTGTTACTTTCTGTAACTCTGCTGTCTGTCTCTTCCTTGATCGTCTGCTTCACCCTGATGTGTTTCACTTGGACGCATCTGGACTCATCACACAACACATCATTTAACATGTCAGGATAACTGAGAGAACGAAACTGAACAGTAGGCAGTTTCGAGTCATTAAGTCCAAACATGGCTGCTAGAAGGTATAATAGTGTGTCTGTATTAATGAATCACCAGCACAAGTGCACACACACACACACACACACACACACACACACCAGCCATTCATCAATAAGTTCATAAGTGTGATTGGATGGAGTTTGCTAACAAAGTGCTTCTTCATGCAGAGGCAGGCACAGCAAGGAGCTTTTCAACCGGTGCACGGAGCCAAACAGCTGATGGAGACATGGACGGACAAAGAGCTCACACACACACATACACACATACACACACACACACACACACACACACAGAAACAACAATGCTGCTTGCAGACAGTAAATGCTTATGGTTTGTATTTTACGAGGATTAAATGCTCACATGCAGAACTCATGCTGTAATTGCTACGGGGGGGGCGGATATTGTACAACAATATTCTTACTATCAACAATCTGGCACCTGGTCAACACAACGAATAAGTTAATTAGCTGCTTTTCTTGAATCCGAACTTTTCACGCACTATTTTCAGTGTGGAATTAGCAGACGGAAGCGTTTCAATACACTCAGAGGGAGAACACAGATTGTTAGTTTCCCTCTCTACATCTCTCTGTATCTGTTTTCGTTATTATTCTGTCTTTGTTTACGAATCTGAAAATAAGCTTAAATAAAAAGTGATTAAAGCCTCAGTTTGATCCGGAATTGTCATGAAACAATCGATAACTCTCACTTGTTATTCCCAAGCCACTGGACTTCGACACCTGGGGCCTGTTCCACAAAGCAGGATCTTTGGTTATTGGGGTAACTTCAGGTTTAGGTCAGGTTAAGCCGGATAGCAGATAGAAATCCTGCTTCTCTTGCTTCCTCACACAGGAAGTCGTGTTCCCACTTGAGACTGAACCGGTCATCGCTGCCATATTTATCATTATATGGGAAACAAACTCAACCAGATTGTCTCGCAGCATGAACAGAATAATTTGCATTTTCCCAAAATAAAATGGCCTATTAATATTCATGCAAGCGCATTCGATGATGCAATCATCCGCTCTGAGTGTCCACCTCTCCTCTCGTTTCCCCCCCGTCACTGTTTGTCTCTGAACGCTCCTCCCAGCCCCCGTCGCTCGGGCGGACGTGACTTGTTACGCAACTGCAGGAATTCAAGCTGGTAGCCAGGTTGGCCCTGATCTGCTTGTGGCTGACCGTGTGTGTGTGTGTGTGTGTGTGTGTGTGTGTGTGTGTGTAGTACTACATTGCTGATGGCATAGGCCCTTTTCCTACGGGCTTTACTGTATGCTTTGTGTGTGTGTGTGTGTGTGTGTGTGTGTGTGTGTGTATGATCCATAATCCAATCCCCTGCTGACTCCTCCTTTTCCGTGGACGACAGGAACAAACAGTTCAGAGAGAAAAATCGATACTAAACAGTCCTGCAGCGAAACACAAAGTAAAACTATTTCCGTCCACACAAGCGTTTTGTCTCTTTATCAATTTTAATCCCCGTCCGCAGTAACATGCTTAAAAAACTAATCATGTGACCACTCACATGCACTGAATTAAGCTTCACAAGACTTATTATAAAATTAGCAGTTACACTTGTAATTGATCTCCATGTTGTGTTCTACACCGGCTGAGGCTGATTTATTCTGTATGACAGGAGCCCTACGAATCAGCTAAGGCTACATCGTGACTAAAAAGAGTTTAAAACTCTAATAGGCGCAGCAGTGTTTCCAACCGTCTCTGTTTTACTGGCTCTGAAACAGTGTGAAGTGGAGTGTGAACTCCCGGCGGATCTGTAGCAGAGCTATTGAGTTTTCAAACAAAAACTTGGATGTAGCCTTAAATTTGTTCTTGTTTCAAAACGGTGCTGATGCCTAAACAATGCCAGAACAAAAGCAGAACAGCTTTTTTGTTGCCCAGGCAAACCTGTTGGAATTAGATTCAGTTGTCTACAAAGTTGTGTTTGTGTTGATTTTGTTTACTCACTTGCCCTCGGAGCCGTAGCTGTTCATGCTGTCCTCTATGGACTCGTGGCTGGCCTGACGGACCGTCCGACTCGGCATCTCCACAGCCAGACCCGTCTCTGTGCTCCTCTGGATGCCTCCCTTCAACTTCCTGCCATCCGTGTCCACTGTGGGTGAAACCAACACAAACACACTTGTGAAAACAGCGCAGTGCAAGAAGAGAAAACCGAATCATCCTTGAAATGATTTGAGGTGAACTCATTGTTATTTTAGGATCGTTACCTTCGCTGTGGAGGTTTTGTTTTCATTGCCAGAATTAGTAAAAAAGCAACCGAACAGATTTCCTTGAAATTTTATGGAGGTTTGGGCGATGACCCAAGAAACAACCAATTAAATTTAGCCTTCAGAATAATTGTTCCACCGTCTCTAGGGCATTCATCAACATCTGCGTAAAATTCGGAAAATGATTGTGTATCTGCTGTGGGGCCTCGTTTCTTTGCCTCCTGCCCTCAGCAGGATTTGGTTTTGTCCTCATTGCCGTTGTGTTGTAACTGTTAATATGTTTTTCCTATCGTGACCTCATCAGTGTCAGAGAAGGACGAGCCCGGCGATGAGAAATCACTTTAACAGGGCCGAGGACAAAAGCCCCGGATTGCTCCTCAGAGCCAAGACATACATCTTATTGCAAAATAGACCAGGAGATCGATGCACGGCTCGTTTTATGGGACCGAGCTGCAAGGTGTCCTGTGTGTGTGTGCTTGTGAGTGTGTGTGAGTGTGAGAGAGAGAGCGTGTGTGTGTTTGTGTGTATGAGAGAGAGAGTGTGTGTGAGAGAGAGTGTGCTGATGGAGGTTAGGTTTATAATGAAGTGCTCTTACAGGAGGTCTTTGACCTTGTTTTTAGAACAGGACGGGGAAGTTGTTTTCCTTTAATAGTGAGGACACACACAGAAACAAACACACACACACACATACACAATCATAATCGCACACACGCACAGTCATGACTTCACAGACTTGCAATCATTTCCCGGAGATTTACTGTAACCTTGAGCATAACAACTACGAAACCTTCCCCTTTATTCTAATAATAACCTAAACCCAGCCCTAACCTTAACGTCAACTTCAACTTAAACCTAACTTACTCTAAAATTACTGATGTTTTTAAAGAAAAAAAGTCCCCATGTGCAAATACACACACACACACAGACACACACACACAGTATAGAGACCATGTAACACTGTCTTCTTTAAAAGATTGTGTGGTATTTTTCTTTTACTCTGACTAAAAGTTAAAATCGATGAATTAAGAACCATCTTTCTGCTCCTCCCTCCTCAGCCTCCGGCTCCTGATCAATTCCAGACGATGTCGTACCGCCTCTTTCTCCTCAGACAGTTTCAATCACCTTAATGGAAAGAAAGTCGCTGGCACACGCACTCCCCACACATACATACATACATACAAATTATGAATTTAGCAATTATTACAGAGCGACCTAGAATGGTTCTATTTCCATCGTGCTCACGTGGGACGGGCTGTTGGCAGATCTGGGTTAAAGCTCCTGTTCCCTGACTGGTTCTGTACGATCAGTGATCTCCTGAGCAGAGCTGCCACTCAGCTGCTCTCAGCCCGACCCGGCACAAAGGTCAATAGAACCTGGAACTACACATACTGTATATTAATATTACGGGAAATAATCATTCCACTTTAATCTTCTTTTGTTTTTTTGAAGCAATGTACGTTAGTCGCATCTCTGTCTGCTTGTGGTTTTCATTCCTTTAAAAGTCTTTGACTCCAGAGATCAGTTCTACCAAAAGTGGAAATGCAGACATAAACATATTTATTGGCGGTGGCAGACAGAAACATTAGTCCTTCAGCAGAATTGAACCAGAGATCTGTACATGCTGTTTGCATCAAACCACAAGATGATAATAATCCCTAGAAATCAAGTGATGCCGAGATAAAAATTAGATTTTCTTGCTCAGAACAAACTTTAGGACACATCTTGTAAATGTTCATTTTTGTATTATATATATTTAACTGTTCAGTCTGTCACAAGGTGAAACATTCAATTTGGCCTAACATGGGTCAAAACTGACTCAAGCTGAACGTTTACCCAGTTGAATCCGTTGTATTCAGTAGATATCTACACAAAAACACAAAGAATGATCGATTTTCTAGGTGTTTTATGTCAAGGCGACATTTTGGCTCTTCTATTTTTACAGCATATTGAACGCAGATAAATTAAAAAGCATAAAGCCGATTTCTAAACCAAAACCAAAAGGCCCCAAAATATTGTCCCTAAATAGGATATTTTAAAGATTATCAAGCAACTAAGGAGAAACTCACAAGTTTGCATTTAATACGAACCTGCATTTACATGTTTCATCCCAAACATACACTCGACGTTATCGTTCAGCCTGATTAACTATGAGTTGTAGAAGACGGAAGCTTAAAGCTCAAGGGTTGTAAAGATTACAAGCAGCAGAAATTAGGTCAGAATGAAGTTTTAATGCTCAAGTGACCTGATGATCAACCTGAACAGCCACATGCAGACCCCTGGAGTTGTAAAATAAACTTCCTAATCCTAATCTTGCCCCACATCTGGATTTACCAGCCACCAAATCTGCTTTGCTCTCAGCCCTGCAGCCGAATGTGCACCATTGTGTTGAGAACAGTCACGAGTCACGCTCGTCTATACCAGCATCAAACACACACAGTTTACTCTCGTGAAACCAAACTTCCATTCAGAAACACTGATTTCTTTACCTGATGATAAAATATCAAAAAACTGGAAACGTAGAAAATGTTTCAATAGAGATAATGACAGTTCACAGACTTTAAAGCCTGGAAAACATCCTCTTCTAAACTAAATACAAAAAACATATTCATGAACACACAGAGAAGAAAAAACACATGTTCTCTCCTCTATTCTTCTTCTGTCTCCTTCCTCTGCTCTGCAACACACTTGTTATATAAACCTGGACTATGACTTGCTATAATTCTCCCGTCTTCCTATTTTGTTGTATTGTATTTTTGTTCGTTTTTTTGTTTGCTTAGAATTTTATTATATATCTACTTCTTTGCTTATTTTGTAGTTTCTTTCCTTCACAGTAATTTACTCTATTAATTCATCCTTTACAGAAATCACCTCATGACTTTTGATACTTCAAACTGTTATTTGTATAAATTAAAATTCAACATATATAAACTTAAAAACGTCTCAGTAAAAGGTAAAAAGTGTTTTGTTAAAATCCAGAAAAAAGCTTGAGCTGTTTTCTGATAATCATGTTATAACCTAAATCCACAACTCCTCAGCAGCCACTTAAGTTGTGCATTTTTTCCAAAGTAAAAGTGTTTCTGTTCAAGCATTGTGTTCATTTACATAATTATGCGGATGTCCTCTATTCTGCAGAAACTGGCTTTGCATTTACTTCTGTCAGACAAAAGTTGTTGCTGGTTTGGGAAAAAAACAACCTTATCCAGTATCTGTGGATCTGTCTCAACCCTGTGTTTGCTTGATAAAGTGCTCTTTTAAGAATACTAGTGGCCACAGCAGGGGTCCTACTTTATAATAATGGTGCCACAATGCAACGCTGCACAATTTATTGGGGGTAATGAGTGAACAAGGGAGTGATTCCGGACACAGCTTGTGTCTCCGGCGGTGACAGAAATAAAGACACAGTTCGCCAAGGACAATGATGTGGTTACTAGGGAGACCATAGTGAGGACGCACAGCGGCATGTCATTTTCTACGTTTCCGTGTGAGTGTGTGTCTGCGTGTGTGTGTTTGTGTTCTTGCCCTTCCAGATACTTTGACTATAAGCCCTCACAGAGTGAGGACATTTTGGCCAGTTCTCACTTTCAGGGTTAAGACTTGGTTTTGTGTTTCAGGTTAAAAATAGGTTCAGGTTTTATTTGTTTAAGATTTAAGACACAACGGCAGTGAGTGTCCCCAAAGAGAAGGAAACACAACATGGGCAAGTGTGTGTGTGTGGTGTTTGTATTTCTCATAGTGTGGGGACCTAGATCTTTTTTACACATTTTGAGGACTTGTGGTTCTTATGGGGACCTAGATTAACAATATGTTTATTGTCCATACAAATTATCTTGCAGCCAAGATGTACACAAACACACATTCACAGACACATAACAACAACAAGAAAATGGATGTAAGTCATTGTAATGTCCTCTGAAGACAAAGATACAACTCTGTGTTTGTGTGTGTGTGTGTGTGTGTGTGTGTGTGTGTGTGTGTAGCTTCCTGTCACCTCTCCTCACAGGTGCTGCATTGAGTTAGGGTAAGAGTTACATAACCAACACAGCAGGTGGATAATGGCGGGAGACACACCAACCACTCGGTTCCGCTGCGACCCTTCCATGCCGCTGATGGGATATTATCTCAGTTCCATTCAATCCGATTCAACATGCTCTATCTGTCGCAGACTGAAAGGCAATCTTGCCAGGCAATCAGGATAACAGATTAGAATTTAGCAGATCAGCAGCTTTTCTTATTTACAATATTTCTACACTGATTCTCGTCATCCCCGACACTTTCCACACAACATCAGGCCTGTGGTTCCTCTGTTCCTCATCTCTCTCTCCATGTCTTTAAGCTGTTTAACATCTAGTATTATCCCCTGTTCCTGCTAACGCAGATATTTTGAACACAAAAAAAAGTTCCCTCTGTGTTTGTGCCTCTCATACACGTCACTAAAACAAAGTGAACATTTTCAAAAACTGTGCTAATCAGTATCCAGGTGTCAATCAGAGCATTTGGGACACATTGACATCCCAGTTTGATTGTCACAGCCTGTTAAAGCCCTATGAGACGAATTCTAATTTGTGAATATGGGCTATACAAATAAAATTTGATTGATTGATTGATTGAGTTTACTTCACACATCTTCACTGTTGCCTTGTATAATGAGCACGTCCCTGAAACAACAGCAATGGCAGCTTACATTGTGAATCACTGCATCACTGCACCATATTACCGACATTCACACCCATCTGCCCAACTCAATAAAGCACTGCGGTTTCCACTGGTAATTGATTAATCCTTAAGGTGGACTTTATCGACACCTGCTGGACAGGTATGATTTTCTTGTCGTTTTTGTGTTTTGAAAAAAAGAATTTTGTGTTGGCGGAGAAAATATCAACAGCATGACAAAGCCTTGGTCGCTCTGCCAGTTAATTAACAAAAAAATGTCTCAAATGTTTTTTATTTCGATTGTAATGCAGAGGTTAGCATCTGCTTGGAAAGCCTCGCTGGACCACTTTTTCCCGCTGTGCCCAGCTGTTGTTTATTTGTTTCCAGATGTTTCAGGTCTGGTCCCTTCACATGAAATCAGGAAGCATATGTCGCTACTCACAGGAATCAGAAAGTGTGTAAATATCCACTTTCACGACCTGATTTCTCCCCTTTCTCAAACCTATCAGCGACTCACACCCGTGTCCTACTGAGGTCAAAACATGATTCAACATCTGCAAGAATTGATTTAATTACCATGGATGATTCGACTCAAACCCAATCCGCTTTCCTCTGTGCTCTGTACAGGTACTTCAGGAAAAGAAAAAATGCATGAGAAAATAACACACCTCGCTCTTAAGTATCCTGGTGAATGTAGATCACGGTGTGTGATCCAGAGCACCCACTGTGATGTAGCACAAAAAGTATCTGATCTGACGCACAAAAAAAGTTGTGATGTAGCAATCAGAGAGCGGGGACTCATTAGTTTGTCTCCCAGCAGAGAAACATTAATGAAAGCAGAGCAGATACAAAAATAGCTGCTCCCCATTCAGCCAACACACTGACTGACAGACAGGGAGACAGTAACGAGGTGGGTCGCACCTTGTGGCCTAGTAAATGACTCAGAACTGAATTAGACCTCTGAGGAAAAATACCACAAAGACCCCCTGGTTTCCAGCAGCCACTTTCTAAGAGAAAGGCTAATCAGGTTAGTTGCTGTTTAGTAAATTAAGATAAAGTTTATAATATTAGGTCTACGATTATATAAATGATAAAGTACGTTATCCAAAGTGAAAAGTCACAGTTTTATAACAAACTTATCTGTGTAAGCTCACTAAAAACAAAGGTGTGTGAATGATGAATAGGAATTTGGCAAGTTTTTAAATGCTACTACATCTACAAGGAACAAAAGACAAAATCAAAAAGGAAAAATCGTTTTCATGACATATTAGGCCATGTAAGCTAACATCAAATTTGTTAACATAGGGTTAGGGTTAGGGAATGTTTTTACATGCTAACGCTCCAAAGCAAAAATATCCACAGATGGTTAATAAAGATGGAAGAGTCATCTCCTGTTTATAGCATCAAAGCTAATCTTTGGGTAAATATTCATGACCTATACTGCAGCCAGGCACCAGGGGGCAATGGAGATGTTTTGACTTCACTTGAACTTGGTGGCAGGTTATCTCTCCATCTCTTGTACCACTTACTAAAACCTTCTCTCCCTCCTAAAATCAAGCCACACAATGACGGAAACAAGGGCCAGATAATACTGAATATTGGATGAGTAAGTTGTTAAATAAAAAAAAGATATATATACTGCAATATCCAGTGGGTAAAATTGCTCTGTCAACCTTAGCCCATTCATTACAAACAGAGAGAAATTCTGGCGTAAGGTGTTCGTCAGAGTGAGCCGGAGGAGGAAGAGGATCCTGGGAGGCAAAGAGAGAGTTTGGCATTCATATGAAAAATTACTTTCCCGTTGAGGTGCTACAGCCGATGATGAGCGATGACTAAGGCCGGAGATGAATAAGAAGCAGCTTTTTGAAACCTGGCACTGAAAGCGATGGGCGAAGCAGAATGTTGAGGGCCCAGAAGATGGAGTCGGAGCTTAATTACTTTATGTGGTAACGTATGTTAATAAGAAATGCTGTATGCCAAGAAGACATGGTGCACAGCGGAAGACCATTAGTGAAGAACCATTTCTGAGTGCTGCAAGCCAGTAGAACAAAAACAAGCCACACTACCCAGTGGAATAACTCCTGTAGGACCTCATTTCCTGATGCATCACTTCCTTGTCTACCACAAAAGTACAAGAGGAAATATCCTTCTCTCTGTAAAAGCCAAAGAAACTGAAACACAACAAAACAGTGGAACTACTGGTCTTTGTATTCAAGACAGATGCTGTTGAAGTTTTCTGTTCATTTAATGTTCTATTCAAATCCTGAGGAAGTCAAAATAAAAAGAAGAAAGAAAGAAATAACAGAAACCATCTTTAAGAAAATGTTTTAGTTTGCATTAGTCCCATTTGCTTACATGGAGGAGACGGGGATACATCTCCTATACTGTGGCTTCGCTTTTGTGATATTGTCCATGCTCCCAACTCTCCTGACATGTTACACCATGTTGCTTTCATCATTGGCCAATAATTCTTTGAGATTCCTTATAAAATAACCAATTGGAAAACCTCAACGCTTTCATTGGGAATTTAAATCTTAAATAACAGCACCACTGATGTGTTATAGTGTGATCAAAAACGCTAAGTTCCCCATGTGGTTAAAAGGAATCGATTCAGACCTGGTGACACTGTTTCTGTGCATGAGTTGATTGATTCCACATGTCACACGTCCTCCTTCTCCCTGGCCGGGGAAAATTTCTCCTGAAAATTAAAGTGGATGTTTTTCCACCGTCTCGGCTCAGAGCAAAGGGAGGGTCTCAGTGACCTGTGGGAAAGTTATCGATCGGGCCTCAGCTGCCGATCCTCCGGTTAAACCTCTGTATTGATTAAACATTTTCTGTGGTAAAAGTTCACATTCATCATTGGTTTGTTAATGAGCTTTCAAGCTGCTGCACTGAGACTCAGCTGCTTTTGTTTAGACACAAACACTCGACACTCAGCTATTCTATTGACTCAAGGAAAACATTTGAATCTGGTGTGTGAATTTTATGATCCTCATATTACATTTGTTATGAAAAACCATTAATCAATGTCTAGATGTAATATACGGATAAAGCTCATATAAATAAACTTTGATAAGAACTTCAGTGGTGAGCAATGCTCGTAAAAAATGTGCTTTTTAAGGTCGACCACACATGGCCTGTTTTGTCGATATCAAACCATTTCATTAGTTAAACTTGGCTTCAGGAGCTCTTTTGCGGCATTTTCCTAATTTCATCACGTCTTTGTTAGGGTTGAGTCTTCAGAGAAGCCTTTTCATTTCCCAAAGTCCTTGCTCAGGCATTTTCCTCATTTTCAAAAGAGTCGGTCCTCTGCGCTGCCCCGTGGTTTCAGCACAGACCTTGGCGGGAACCAATCACCTCTGTGCCAGTTATAATAGAAGACTCTGGCGTCTGTGTGCTAGCACTTGTGCTTTTTGTGTGTGTAGGTGTGTGTCCTAAATCATTTTAAATTTATTTAATACCCTCCCCCACCACTTTAAGGTTATTCATTGCCTCTGCAGCAACATGTAAACTGTCCAATCATCGGTCTGCACTATAGTGAACTGTATACACGATGGAGAATGAAAAGACTGATGTTTAAAGATTGTTCACATTTAGAGAAACTATTCGCTTTGTCTCTTTTTATTTCTCATCTGTAGAAAAGGAACCGCTCTGAAACAAACTTCATCGGTTCGTTGTCGAGCTTCAGCGGCAGCAGGACTTTGGACGAGAACAAATATTTCATCTTTCTGTTTTACCCCTATTATTATAATGATGCTTTAGCAATGCTGTCAGTCCCTTATTTTGGTATTTATTTCAACTATAACAAATTTGTATTTTCCCAGAGTCCTGCCCTCGGTTTTTCTTTATATCTCCATCCCCCACCATATAAACTTCTTTATCCCAACTACACAGTTAAACAACGTTTTCTATTTAATTCAAAGCAATAAGAGGCCTCAGTCTGTGTATTGAAATGATATTCACAGGAGATATTAAAGCCTGTGCAAATAAATAATGTATAAACACCCTGACGTCAGCGTCCTCAGATCCTCCCAGCTGCCATCGCTCGGAGCAGATCCCAGAAGACGCCCCAGGGATGAAGCCATGTGTGACTGAGGCTCAGCTAACGTTCTCACAGAGTAACAAATTAATGGCTGCTTCATAACCTCTGCTTTTATTTAGAGCTTTTACCTTTTGAGTGTTTTAGCCTGATACACTTAAAGTAAAGTTGAGTTTATTGATCACTTTGACTGACAGACATCTGCGGGTAAAACGAGTCCCTGACAAGTGTCCCTGGCTCATGGACTCTGAATAAAGATGGGTGACGCTTTTCCTCCTCCTCCCACTGTACGATAATAAGGTCAAAATAACACTAACACAAATATTAGTTTGATAAAAGCAACATAAAGTTTGCCTTTAAATTTGGACCATGTCCTATCCACTAACATGGAGGAGGGACAGTTTATGACCCATTCCGTAGCCCGGGGACGATCAAGACATTTTGAGGAGCTTTCATGACTTTTCAACTATATATATTCAAAACAAAAATAGAATTAAGTTATGAAAATTCGAGATAGAGCTATAAAGTTTTTTTTTCTTTCCTTGTGCTGATATGTTATCTATAATAGACCGAATTCTTTTTCCAGAACAAACTTTTCAAATCTATTATGTCAGTCAAACACAAAAATAATCTGAAAAGAAATTGAATAAATATAAAAAACAAGTTATTAACCCTGAAATCCATCAGAACTTATGAAAGTATCATTGTTCACTGAGCGGAGAGAAAACATGGAGGACATTGAGAGCGGGGTAACAAAATCACAGGGCGTGTCTTTAAACACAGAAAGCACCGCGCTGCCGGATGCTTCCCCGCTCGTAAACACCGGTTGCAACAAACAGCTTGTTGCCAAATAATGAGTGGACGCGGCAGCGAGCAGCAATAAAGAGCTGTGTGCTGCAGACAAGTGCTTTTTTACTGCTCGGCCCTCGGTTCAGTCGGCAGCGTCATAAAGAGACGGCCGTTCTCTACGTGTCCTCACATTCACTTCATTATCACACCGCGGCAGAGGGAGGCGCCGCCGGTCATTAGAGACGTTGATGCTCCGCTGTAGGTGGATGCAGCTTCTTTTGTTTTTTTGACATGAAAATTAAGAAATTAAGAAAATTAGAGGATGAAATTCGACATCACATCGACATCGGTTTGTTTAGAAAAGGCCGTGACGAGAGACGAAACATCTGGTGACTTGAGGTTTGTCAGACGGTGTCACAAGTGTGATGTAAGCAGATTACCACAGTCAATTAGATTCATTAGTGAGAGCAGATTACATCGGAGAATCCCATGGAGCTCATTTATTTCAGATTTTCCATCTGGGTTTTTTCCACTTCATTTAATTAGCAAGCGTGACACGAGAGAGACGAACGTGTGTTACAAAGTGTGTGTATTTGTATTCCTCTGTCGTGAAAACACACACAAACGCCACAGCCTAGAGAAACAAGAGGTGGAGGAGAGAGGCGGTCGTTTGCATCTTCTTTGACGTTGTCACCGTTTCAAGGTGTGAAACGTAACTCCCCCGAAGGCTCCTTCAGATCCATTGTCAGAATCCTGAGTGACGGAGGTTTAAACAGGTGGATCTCTCTCTGGCCAACCAACCCCAGGAGTCACTCCATCCTGGTGACGGAGCTAACGAGCTAGCTGCGCGGGTCGTTGAGCTGCAGTAAGTGCAGCCAATCAAGAGCGATGCAGAGATTAGAGAGATTGTATTTCCTATAAAACATGAGATATGAGACAGAGAATGATCTGAGGACTCTGGACACTTTTTATGCTTCATGCTTTTAGGCTGATAAAAAAAATATTTTTCTTAAAGTTTTAAAATATTTTTTACGAGAGTAGGCAGATAAAAGGAGGAGTGTGCAGATAAGAGGTGAAGAGGGAGGTGATGGTAGAAGAAGAAAAGAGTGTTAGCGGGAGAGATGATGACAAAGGACAGAGCAGCAGGTGAAGGAGAAGATTGAAAGGAAGAGGAGAACAGAGCAGAAAATCAAGAGAAGAAAATGATGGGGATATTTGACTAGTGAAAGTGGAAGGACGATATAAGAACCCGTCGTTTAAAGTCTCTTCTCCAGTGATTTTCAGGTTTCACCGCTAACACTCGTTCGTATCAGACCATTTCACGATGGCCCCGAGCTGAGGGAGGATTTCACCCACCAGCACAGACAATGGGAGGTGACTCGTCAGATCAACACGTTCAAATTGCCTCCCTGTGATTTCCTGTCACTCCGACACAAAGCGCCGCTGTTAATCGTCGGTGGCGTTCAGAGCGAAGCTGTCACTCATTATGTAACGTGGTGTTTGAAGAGGGTTTCACCGCCGCTCGGCTCGTTTGTCTCCACTTGAAGTTCACATGACAACCGGACTTCCTGCTCTCAATCTGTCACAACGCCGCCCGTCAGGAGGGCCGAGCTCGCTGGAGGTGCATCGCTCAATATTCTCTCCTCCTCATTTTCTTCCATTCCCTCGTTCTATTCTTCTTTTTTCAGTTTTTTCTTTTCGACCTCGGCCTCTAACACCTTTGATTAAATCTCCACCAGATCTCAGGAGTTTAAGAGGTTGAATCAAACTCATCACACTGTTTAACATCCGGCTGATTATTTATAAAGGCATCGGTTGTTCTTGTTCACAGCAGAGAAAATCATTGTGGTCCGGGCTGTGGGTTCATTGAATCTCCTAATGAAGTTTTCTTAATTAAAAACAGGAAATTAAGCCTCTTTCCAAAAACCAGCAACACCCACTAACATCTTGCTTTTGTGTTGGATCCAATCAGCTTTGACTCCTGAGTCAAACGACTCCAATCAGCAGTGATGGAAACAAGACACCTGCATGAACCTGCTAATTTCTTTTTATTTTATTTTGACAATGAAGCCAGGGATGAGAATAGGCCGAGCGTGTAAAAGCTGTGAGTCGGGTTTAGAGTTCAGTTCATCTTGTAACACCTGGGAACAGTGGGACCAGGTCATCGAGGCTGAGACAAGTTACAGAATGGACATGACGGGTTAGAGGGAATAAAACATCAGATCTTTCTGGTGCAAAGAATCAGATCTGTTTGCCGTCACATGACTTTATAACCTTCACTGAACCTCTGGGGCCGGCTGCAGCTGCTGGTGGTCACGTCTGCAGCTGCAGCGTTTGTACGTCGTGGTGAGAACCTGTTCAAACAACAGGAGCAGCTCCTGCATCAGACTCAAGACCAGCTGAACAACTCCTTCCCTGCTGCTGCCGACCACAACCCTCAGTATAACAAATGATCCTCCTCCTCCTCCTCCTCCTCATCCTCCTCCTCCCTATAGAATAGACCTCCTTTCCTGGCAGTCCATTTTTTACTCCTGACTTTTCTGGGTCGGCTCTGCAGCTCAGGAGCTCACCAGGGACCTCGCTCCTCCTCTCTGCCCCCCCCCCTCCTCTATAACTCGTGCCTCTGACACTTGAATCTGCCCTTTTCACGTCACCGTGGCCACATTCACCAGAATAGAAATCTTAACACGTCTTTGTTTAAAATCTTTCATTACAAATAGAAATGACTATTGTACCGTCCCATCTCATTCTCATGTCCTCCCTGCCCTGGACCATCCTGTGCTCGGAGGGCAGGAGTGAAGACGGAGGGATGACAGAGGGAAGATAAGGGCGGTGAGGGTTGAAGGAAGGACGATGCAAGAGAAAGGAAATGTCAGGGTGATGAGGAAAGACAGAGTCATTTTTTTTCCATTCTCACTTCCTCCCTCCCTCCTTCCCTCCTTCCATCCTCCTCCACCTCCATCACTCTTCCCTCCAATCCCTCCATCTCCCCCTCTATAGCTGGTTGATGTATGATTGATGCTGCTTTCCTTTTCTATTTCTAACTGCTTCTTTCCAGCCCTTTCCTTTCTTCTGTCGTCCCTCCACCTCAGCTTCCTCCTCCCATCTCCTGCCCTCCGTCCGTCCTCCCTTCCTTCTCTCCCTCCCTTCTTTCGCTTCCACCTTAATTCGTGGAAGATTTATGTTCCAGTTCCTTCCACAACAAGTGACATCTCATTAATGTTTGCTGCTGGTTCGATGCCGTGGCACCTCGTACGTCACACAGTGGTTTAACCGACTCTCTCATAACTTACTGATCGACAAACAGCCTCAGTGTCTTTGGGGGGAAACTTGGATTCTGAAGGAACCTTTGACATTTGTCTCAGTTAGAAAAGTATTCGTGTAAATTAATTTCATATGCGTGCAATGCTGCTGCAAACATATGAAATTTAGATTGTATGTATTATTATTTATTTTTACATTTACTTGTGTTTAAATTGTAAATGTACTCATTCATTACTTTTAACGAGTGTCTATTTTTACCATCCACATCGTAACACGGTTAATTTCCCCACGGTGCGACTAATAAACCAAAATCTAATGTGAGTATTAACAAGCTGGTGTGTTGATGCAAATAAATATAAAAATAATTTTTCTTTCCTTGTGTAAATATTTGATCTACGAACAGAGAAGTGAACAAAATCTAAACTCAGGTTGTCTCCTGTTCTGCTCGTATATATTTAGAGTTTATATTTTAATTGAAGAAACAAGCCGGAACAAGAGACTCCTCCTTAAATCAATTAAATATGATTTCTTATAAAATATTTATAAATCTGTACATTTGCCTACTCATATTTTTTTAAGTACACTGTAGCTAAAGTATCATATGATGTATTGTGATGTGGGATTTGTAATGAATTTGCAATGTCAGTTTACTAAAGTATAAATATATGTTAAGTATAGTTATTGTGAAAGTTTAGTAACTACTGTAAGTTTATAAACATGAAAAATTACTAGATACTTGAGTAATTTCATTGTGTGAAACTTGAACTCTTCCTTGCAGATGCACTTGTCGTGTTTCAACACTTCACGGAGTCGATAAATCGCATAAATCACTTTGAGGAGTGTGAACAACTCTTCAACAAGCACATAAATCACTGGAACAAAGTGCAGATTATTGTGTTGGCAGTTTGAATTGTGTGCAGCTGAGTCCGTGACACGAAGACGTGAGTCTGCAGCACTGATCCAGGATTCACAGAACGAGGGTCGGTCACCTGGAGATCCTGAGGAGCTTCACGATTAGTGAAAGTGACGTGAGAGACAGATCTACTGTTCAGGCTTCTGCTGCAGAGCCAAGTATTTAAGTGAATTGCAATTTGAGATCGCTCTGTCATTGGGACTCAGCACATGAGAATCATTTTACAGGTCCGAGCAGCTAAAAACACAAGTAAACATCTGCTTGTACCGGTTCTTGTAGAATCTGCGCTTGCACTACAACCGGGTATTTGTATTGCCCCTGTCTGTGTGTGTATATGTACAAAATAATTCAACAACACATGTATAGATTTTCACCAAATTTGTTGTGACTATTGATTGAAAGTGTATCACCAGATGATTCACTTTTGGAGCTGATCGGTGAAAGGGCAACAGAGTAATGTGCAAAATAACATTTGTGGAAGAATCTCTGCATCTTATTGGACGATAGACTTGAATAGTTTGGATGGAAAAATTATTTATGATCATGAGGAAGGAATGACGTCATCAAGACATCACATGAAGTTAAAACATTATAAAGGCTTGTAGTGAAGTAATACAAGGAAATTATTGTCAGCGTTGAACAGGCAGGAAACAGGTTCAAATAAAATGCAGCAACTGGTTTCCTCTTTGATCGACCTCACCAGTTAACTTTAAAATCCTCAGCTGACGACCATGAGTGGACATATGTGATCTGGCAGTTATCAAGAAGCCTTCTGGGAAATGTAGAAAGAAGGGACGGTAAATAATGACTGTAAAACACGACACCACTGTGAACGAGTGAGTGTGTGAGTGAGTTTCTGTTTTAAACACAGTGGAGGCCGGATGTTGTTTTGAGTCGGATGACACGGATGAGAACATCTAATTCGTCAGGTTTTACATTTACTGTGTGATCCAGGAGAATCACCTCAGCTGTCAGTCTGACGCCTGAGGTGCTATAACACATTTGTAAGTGTGTGTGTGTGTGTGTCTGTGTGTGTGTGTGTGTGTGTGTGGGTGTGGGTTGATAGTGTGCGAGACGAGAGAAAAATAACAGAAATCTCAAATTCAGGTCAGAGGGAGAGATGTGAGGAGACAGTGAAAAAAGACAAAGAAATGAAAAGAGAAAGTGATTAAAGCCCAATTTAAAGTGGAAAGACGGAGTTAACCTGCAAACAGGATTATGAGACCACAGAGTGACGGGAGGCCGGAGAGAGAGAGGGGAAAGCTCGGCCGAGAGACAATTAGACAGAGCAGGAGAGAGAGAGAATTAACCTGCAATCAGGCTTCTATTTAGCCGCAGTCAGCCACAATCAGCAGCCATATTAGCATTTAATTAGTCCGAGAGCCACAAGCCTCGGCCTGCCGCTCCGCTCTGATTACCTCACACACTGCTTTCACATGTGTGTGTGTGTGTGTGTGCGTCTGGAAACACACGTTTGTATTTGTGAACGAACAAATGGGCGTTTAAAGGGCTTTTGGGTTTTTATTGGTTTCGTTTTGCGTGGACACGCCCAGAATTAAATGGACAGGTTGGAATCCTGAGTGGAAAAAGAAGGATTCCCACCAGAAACATGCCGCCCCACTGAGATGCCTCAACATCACTGGGATCCAGTTTTAGAGGAAATTTAAGTAACAAAACACAGTGAATAGAGATATGATTCCAGAAGCTGAAACAAACACAACGAAAGTCAAATGAACAGCGTTTTTAAAAACTGCACGAATCTCAGAATTAAAACAGGAAAAACCAAATCTCGAGATATGAAGTATATGTTCCTGTATAACAAAGCTAGTGACTGTGAATAATGATTGACAACGTGTCTCTGCTTTCTCCGGCATTCTCAGGAGGAACTACATGTGAGAACACAAACGTCAGAGTTCACTTGCATGCACATAAAATATTAAATATTTCTTTTGTGGTTACACCACGTAAAAAAGAATCTAACCTACACCCACCTGATTCATGCTTTTTAAAATAAGTTTTTGAAACATTTTTGAATTTCCCTTATTTGTCACTGACCCTTTAATATCATGTTGCAGCTTGTTCAGTAAAACTCATATGATGAACATTTCTACATCACAAGGTGAAAATAAGGCTTAATAGAATCTGCTAACTTAGCAACACTGCTGTCAATCAACGTGTTTATTCATAAAACGATAAAATTGCTGAATTGTCTTTATACTTGATTGTTTTTAAAAGGACTTGCTGCCACTTGTTTTTCCAGAGGTTCTCGTATACTTGTACTTACATAGGCCTTCACTCATAATACCCGTTATCTTGTACTTCAGAACAATCCGGTACCAAAGTTTTCCAGCATGTACACTTAGAATCATACGACGGGAAATAAGCAGCAATGAAATGAATAAAACCAGTTCAGATTAAAACATGTTACATCATCGGATGCTTTTCCATTCGAGGAAAGATTTGATCTCATCAAAGAGGAACTGACGTAACCTCAGGTGTGCAGCGAAAACATGGAATCTGATCTACCATAGTGTTATATAGTCAAGTAAGTATAGACACACATGTGGATATACACACACAAACACACACACACACACACACACACACAAGCACACACAGATCTATTTAATCTATTTAAATCCAAACACTATAGACGGTCATGTGACTCTTTGACCCGGTTTATCACATCATATCTCAATGTTAACAGCTATCACATATTTTCACTCACATTTAATCTTTCCATTCTATTCAGAATCACATATGAATCATTTCACTATAAAACCTCAGGGCAGTGAGAGATCTGCAGTTTTCCAGTCTGGTTCCGTCCAGGAAGCAACACATTTTCATTTCAATGACAAAATGATCAAATCATCACTTTTCAGAAGCTGCAGCCAGAGAATGTTTGTCTTCTCTTTACTGGCTTCCATCCACAAACCCAAACCGCTGACGATTCATATTGTCTACGTTGATTCATCCATTAATTAGTTAATTGTTTGAGATCTCAATGATGTTGGCAGGACCCGGAGGATCAGACACTAACTCAGGTTAAACATCATTAAATAGAAATGTGAATTGTCCATATTGGGGTAAGAATGTGTCAACATGAACGTGGACACTACACAATGTTTTTACAGGACATGTGTGTTTTGCAATGTGATTTACTGAGTGTGACTCTCATGCTGCCTGACAGGTGACAAATGTCGTGCTGCGTGTCCCATGTTTTATGTATGACCTCTCAATCTCGTTGTGCTTGTGTGCATGTGTGTGTCTGCATGTGCGTGTCTTTCCCACTCACCCCCATCATCCTCGTCGAAGGAGTTCATGCAGGGGAAGTAGATGGCGAGGGCCTCGAAGGACGCCGACAGGCTGATGCGGCTCTGCGACCGCTCCATGTAGAGGCCCGCCGTCGGGCCCGGGTCGGCCGGCTTGGCCAAGCGCGGCTGGGCATTCTTCACGCGGAGTACGGCGCGCGGCGTCTTGGATGTCTGTCAGCTGCCCCCAACGGCAGATCCACCTCACCCCGAAAACAAGAGTGGCCCAAGAAAAACCCCCCAAAGATTCTCACACCGACCGGAATCGGCGCAAAAACTTTCTCGCGGTCAAATTGGCGGGAAAAGTTGAGGTCAAAGAGCGATGTGGATGTTGATGCATCAGATGAGATGTAATTTCCACTGGTGCAGAATCATCCTAGAAATAAAACCGGGCACCAAGATGTGTTTCTGTTTGGTTCACAGCGTTTTCAACTGGATATGTATCTCTGGCTTTGTGTAGCAGAGTGGTATCTCCCTCCTGCTGTCATCCCGTCTCTAGTTTGTGGATTCTTGTTTAGCTTCCGTTCTCAGGCAGATGCTGGTGCGCATCCTCTTCCTCCTCCTCCTCCTCCTCCTCCTCCTCCTCCTCCTCCTCCTCAGAAGTCTGATGGACTTCCTGACGTCTGACTCTTACCTCCGTCTTTACGCCGATAAAAAACCTTATCTCGTCTTTTTGGGTTTCACAGCAAAACTCCCCGAACTCTGCATGTCACTCCCTCGTCCTCCACCTCTGATTGCTCTGGTTGTTCTTCAGATCCTGAGGAGACAGGAAGGAGGGAGGAGACGCTGCTGGTGGTAGAGGTGATGTTAACGCCCTCCTTGAAAACGTGTTGCTCTCAGACTGAATCAAAGCTTCTCGTTGTCATTTCCTCGTGCACCGGCACAGCAGAGGAGAGAGACCCTGAAGGAGCTGCTGCTCTGCTGCTGCTTCTCCGATTCCCGAGCTTCAGCTGCAGGAACAATCACAACTGAGGGGCAATCTGTTGCTCCTGCTTTGAACTGTAGCGCAGGTGATGCTCTGCTGCTGCTGCTGCTCGTGGTTGTTGTTGTTGTTGTTGTTGTGAATGGTCTCAGTGTTGAGTTGTTGTCAACGACGTTTCCTCTGTCCTCTGTTGCCGTGTCGATGCTCGGGAGAGAGAGAGAGAGAGAGAGAGAGAGAGAGATGATGAGAGTGTGTAAGAGAGAGAGAGAGCTGCACTGTTTTTAACAGCTTGTGTCTGACTGGACTCATTCACTCGCTCCAGAGTGAGTGAGAGAGGAAGCGAGGGAGAGGAGGAGGGAGGATGGAGAGCAGTCTGTTGCTGGCAGTGCGGCCAATCACAATGGGGATGAGGGAATATGGGTGTGGCTTGAGGGAAGTGGAAGTGGAGCGGAGCACGGCAAGTTAAAAAATGTCTCTCTCCCTTCGTCTCTCTCTCTCTCTCTCTCTCTCTTTCTCTCTGCTCACTTCCTTGTGGCTCTCTTTTCAAACAAGGATTTTAAGAAATACAAGGACAAATATATATATATATATACACATATATGTATATATATTATTACTATTCGCTATAACTGAAGTATATGCATCCTATTTGTCAACAAACATGACATGGAATGTTATTTCCTGTCTCGTCCACCTCTGGGTGCATGTGCTGGATGACTCACTTTACCTATTGATCCTGGCTGTTGCACACTTTTGGAGATAATTAAAAATAAAGCCAGCTTCATAGAAACAACATGACAAACTGTAAATAACAATAAGTATTTCTCTGTGATGATGACAATGATCACATGTTCTTTTCCACCAAACACGACAGAATAGTTTCTTTTTTTTTCAAAGAACTCAAAGGCTCCTGCAGATTGTTGTTGCCTGTGTCTTCACAGTCGTCTACAGACCAGAGTCGATTAGACAAATGCACCAATGCAGAAGACTTTACAAAACAAGGCGACCAATCACAAGCTAATCAATCTTCTTCTGTGTCTTCAGCTCTGTTCTTCATGCGCTCGTTGCTCTGCTCCTCATTTCTCCTGTTTTCTGTGTTGCAGAGAGAAGATGTGTAATCAACAGTGTTTCACAGGACTCCATTCATCTTTCTGCCTCCATAGATGGAAGCCATAGGGGACGTGCACACACACAAACACAAACACACACACAAACACAGACACAATGCATCGTATATACACACATGTGGAAAAAAAATAGCGAATCATCGTTTTTTGCAAATGTAATCACAACACAAGGGACGCACAAACACACACACACACACACACAAACACACACATGCTCGGGCAACAGTCGGCAGAAATGATCAAGTTGTTTTCGTGTCCAACAGCCGAGTTCATTTCACAACGTCAGCCAGACAAATGATTGGTCAGAGAACAGCGGCGCACTAATACATCACAGTACATTTATGAAAATGTCACGACTCTGATCTTTTCATCCAGGTCCTGGCGAGCAGCTCCTGTAAACACACTGATTAAAGACCAACACAAACTTCCTGCAGATCATTAGTAAAGTTACATGAAGTTTATTTACTATAGAGTATACTCAGTGCAGTGGAGAGAATTAGTGGCTTCAGTCTGAGGAGATGTTCAAAAACCTCAGTTTCTATAGACTCTGTATTTTCCTACTATAACGCCGGGGGGTCAGTTCTCCTCTGGTCATCTTTAAATTTAATTAGAAACCATCTGTCACCAGAAGTAACAGCTTCAGCTCAGATTTAACAACTTGGCTTCCTCTTCATCGTCTGTCCTACGAGGCCGTTTTATACATTTGTGTTATTTTCCTCTTTTCTGATCCACAGCTTCACAACGTAACATGCTGCTGTTTCCAGTACGAGAGGTTATTAATTATGTGCTGATCGTCATTTCAACAGTTATTGATCCTGAAATTCACAAGTAATAAATCTAAAACAGTAAATGTATGAATAAGCCCATCACTGACTTCCATTGACTGTTTAGAAAGATGAACGACCATTTCCACTTCTTCCCACTAATCAGAAATGAAGGTGCAGACAAAATAAGTCTGTAACACTGCAGGTAGTGAAGATTGAGCTCTGAACAAAGAGCCGTTCACCTGATTGTTCAACTCAGCATGCAGAACCTTGACCTGGAGAATCAGTTGTGATCCTCAGCATCTGGTCTCTGGTCTCCTGTTCATTCAAAATGTGTTAACATTGAACATATCACTCTTTCAAATTGCACCTAATTCAAAACTGCAATTCCTTGGGTATCTTAATAAAACACAAGACAAGTGTGAAGCTGATGAGAAGAACCGATCTCAAGATTTCTGGAATTTTCAGATATTTAGAAATACAGGCAGACATAATAAAGACACGTTGGGAAGTTATTCTTTAAATCAAACTCGGATGAAGAAAGAGGATGATGATGAGAGTGAATAGGATCCAAACAGATGACACATGGAAACAGTAAAGAGCTAGTGTGATGGCAGCAGCAGAGAGAGAGAGACAAGGGGTCTGACGGAGCAGCAGATGGGGGGGCAGGCAGCGACACGGAAAAGGCGGAGACAGCGGCGGAGGAAGGTACTTGTAGTAAAAGGTCAATGCTCCTGTGATAAGGCGTGCTTGGACAGCATGCTCACGGCGAGCCGCCAAGCGCTTGTCAACACGATGGCGGTGCACTTCACTGGCCACAGTGGCACACGAGGACAGAGGCAGTGTCGTGTAAAGAGCTTTTTATAAGACGCTGCTGACTGGAAGTAACACAGACACACAAGCACAGTATCTGACATCCGGGATGTAAAAAGGCCGTCAGTAGAAATGTCTTCCTCTCGGAGCAGAAAAGAAGAAAAGATGATTAATCTGCAGCGGACTGATGAGTTTGTTTATCTACAATTACAAGATTTATTTGCTGCCGAGTCTTTTTTTCTGGACGGATTTAGCAGAATGATTGGAGGGACGACAGAGACGCAAGGTGCTGGGTTGTGTTGAGGGTCCCAGTTTTTACTCAAGCTAAAAACAATAGAAAATACGGCTGATGAGGCAAAATTATTGTTATTTTTACTAAGCAGACGTTTGAGAGAAACTGAAAATATCATAAGGCAGGAAATGAAACAACTTGGAATAATTCAAATCAACCAAAAATGTGATAAAACTGGAACTCTGTGAAGATTTTATATTGATGTTGACATTTGAGGGTTTTTTAACTTGGCAAACACTTTACCTGGTAAAGCATAGTGTGGTTAGCTAGCCGTTAGCCGTTAGCCGTTAGCCCAACTGGGGAGCATTGTATGAATATTCACCACAAACCAAATTTATTTCCTATCCGCGTTACCACCTTGTCCCTCCTCTTACCGTTGCATCGTTAGCTAGCAGCAATGAATCCTGGGATACGTTGTCCCGAGAAGGATCCACCTATTAAATCCATAGTTATTGAACTTAAGGAAACATTTCATTGAAGGAGCCTTGATGGGGACACAGTTGAGTTTGTCCAAGAGTTGTGAAGCAATCCGTCTTCAAGTGGCGACCAAAGACCGAATATAAAGATTGCTTGATGAAAGCTAGCATAGAAGGAAACCAAAGCATCTCGACTGCCCCCTGGTGGCTGGCTGCAATATCCGTCATAAACCCGGTATAATACCTTGATACCACAGCTCTGAGTCTATGATCACCACTGCACTGAGTCTGACGTCAAAAGGGCGCGATGTTGGTTTCTGGGATAGCATCATTTTAACATGGAGGGTTATGTCTCCTTTTAATAAAGGATCATGAGCAGACAACCTGTGTTATGCCACAAAGGCCTTCAGCCAATATTTTCTTTCAACATAAACAGACGATTGCACTTCTGGAAGTAGTTTCTTCACCTGTCACGTCCCTGCTCGGGTTCCGATTACGAGAACACAGGCTGAATCAGTTTCACCGACACGTTCCACTTAAATCACGAGGTAACCACCTGCCAGACCTCGACCTGCAGCGTGAGATCAGGACGGGTCAGCAGGTCACATCCACATCCTCATTACTGTGCTGCAAGCCGGGGCGCTGCCAAGCAACAGCAAGCTGCAGCGGCCACGACAGGATCAGCTGACACCGACGTGAGATGACAAGACCGCCCAGAGAGAGAGAGAGAGAGAGAGAGAGAGAGAGGGAATTAGAAACAGAGAGAAATAATAAAGGAACAGGTTGAGGACGTTAAGACGACTCGTAACGTACGGCCTGAAGAAAAAAAAATAACATGGATGGGTTTCATCAGCGTTCATATTTGGTTAATTTTGAAATCTTTCCAACTCGCAGCTCACACACACACACACACACACACTCACACACACACACACACTCACACACACACACACACAAACACACACAGCCATGTAGTCCACTGAGATTATGCAATTGAATGTGTGTTATTCAATCATAATCCTGCCTCGCCGGGTATTAACATTTAAACTTTTATAAGTCGAGCAGAGCAGGTCTAACGTGCTCTGTTATTCTTCTCTCCGGTTTTCACTTCTCACTCGTTTCCATTCTGTCTGTTTGTCTCTGTGTGAAACGGCCTGATCTTAATACTCTTATCAAACGCAGCCTCTGAAGGATGCAGCCCTGGAATCAATACACAGGTTACATGTTGTACTGAAGCTTCCTCCCTGTTTGCTCTCCTGCCTCTGCTGTGTCCACCCTGTCAGCCAATCAGGTGTCAAAGACGTTCACCTGAGCTCAGACAGAGAGGTCTCAAGTTAGGGCACTGGAACCATCAACCTGTTACTGGGAACAAATCCCACGGTTTGGGTTGTAGAGACTTTCTTGTTTACTTGTTGTATGTACACGCACTGTGTAGCTGGTTCAGATTGTGTGTAACCACTGTGGTGCAACAGCATCAATGCAGGGATGACAGAACGCCATTTCCACTGATATCTATTAACAGCACGCACACACACACACACACACACACACACACGTAACCACAAACACACACACACTGACGTCAGTCTGTCAGTCTTGCTGTGTCTCTGGAGTCCATCCAGTGAGAGACAGACGGCCGAACAGCCAGAGGTAAAGATCTGCACTGAGTACCAGTGTGCGTGTGTGTGTGTGTGGGTGCACGGTGCTTGCGTGGTTTTCTAGTTAAACTGTAAGTGTGTCATGTGAGGACTTGGTGTGACGTGTAGTTTAAGGATGTGAGTGAAAGTCAGTATCAATCCTCCTCCATCACCTCCATCACCTCCACCTCTAACAAACTCCCCTTTCATTTCCCTTCCCTGGAACCGAATCAATACGACCATCACTCGTTCCTGAAGAATCGCAGCCTCCTGCCTCTGCCGTTCAATCGAACCTCCTCCTGACTCCCACTCCTGCTGCTCCTGCTGCTCCTGCTGCTCCTGCTGCTCCTGCTGCTCCTGCTGCTCCTGCTTCCAGAGAGAACACATCACACTGAGGAGGAGCTGGAGTTTTAAGACTTTAAACAAAATTACACATCTCGTGTTTCTGTGAGATTAAACAACGTCCTCCTCACTGTGATGAGGGGGTGAGGATGGAGAGAGCGACAGGGCAGGGATGGGGAGAAGGAGAGAGGTAGAGAGGGGGTTGGATGTAAAGGTAGAGGCACGAGGGAAGAACCACTTCATCCTCAAAGACAAATCAATGTCACCTCTATATTGGCTAACACACACACACACACAGACACACACACACACACACACAAACACAGACAAACAGCTGCACAGATCACATGCTTGTGCAAAGCTGCTCACCTCCCAATGTCCCAACACACATACACACACTGATAACACAATACAGCTCACTTGTATGTTGTAGCCTATATTGTGTGTTTTGCTGTTCAGGCATTGTAAGGCACTTTTCAACCGTAATCAGAACTTTTAGTCTCAGAAACATATCTTCAAGGAACTTAAAGGTTCCTGCAGAACGTTCTCAACAACTTGGCAGATTTGGCAAATGGTCCTGAAGAAGTACACAAACAACCGATGGCTACAACAAACTGTTCCACTGAGACTTTACAACAATGAAGAGATGCTAAATGGAGCAACGCAACAACAACTGTTTTTATTCTGACAATAAAGAAACAGATGTCACGAGATGTTGCAGAGTCTGAGCAGCTGAAATGAAATGCTGGAGTGCTCGACCAATCAGGTTACTTCAGCACTGCAAGCCCCACCCCAAAGATTCCTGTTATTTCCTAAAGCCTCAATCTCTGATGCTGATGCATTGTGGTTAATGTAGGCAAGGTAGAAGTATTGTGTTACCATAGTGTTGCTGTGAATGTCAGTGAAACAAATGAGTGAAAGATTGACTTCATGTCAAAGGGCTGTTTCAGGATGTTCGGAAAGAGTTAGGCTTTATAAATTAAACATGCACAGGTTGTCACTTTTAGAGAGATATCATAACCTAACCTTACCCCTTAGCCAATCCTTGTACACACACACACACACACACACACACACACACACACGCCTACACACGTAATGAGCCTGGGTCTCTCTGTGCTGCAGATTGAATCTCAATCACATGTTTGGAAAGTCCCACGAGAGAACAGGTTCAATTCTTCATTCTGCTCTATGACTTACTCTACGTTTGTGTGTGTGTGTGTGTGTGTGTGTGTGTGTAAATAATGATTTTGTGGCCACGTGACTGTAGGGGCGGATAGAGAGAAGAGGAACTGAGGGATGGAGAGTAGACGGGAAGAAAACAGGGAAATTGGAAGAAGAGAAAGAAACAAAGAACAACTGAACCGAGACAAAAGAAAAAACTTCTTAAATTCTTTTAAAACAGAAGCTCGAGTGGCAGATGGAGAAAAAGGATCCAGAGAAAAGAAGAGAATTTTCATCCAGTAAAAATTTGCTGCTTCATGTTTGAAACTCACAGAACTGAGACCATCTGTTTCTCGGCGGTTGTGTTAACAACCTGAACAGACATTAAAACCAGTGACTCACTATATTAACACAACAGTTTGAGTTTGTTAATACTGTGACAAGTGTTTTAGGATTAATTCACTACTTTATATTTAGAGTACTTACAAGCTTTTATTGGAAATTAGTTGTTTTCTTAAGTTAGAAAATGAAACTACTTGTCACAAACCTTGTCACTGTACTAGGGCCAGGTTCTTGTTTTTAAAGAGGGTTCTGTTAAAAGACACATGTGTGATGCTTTTATCAAACACGTGCACAGGTCATATTAGCAAAAATAAGAAGAATCATCACTATGTTTATCACAGGTTGTACACAAACATTTATGTTTGACCAACTTAGAAGCTTACTTCAACTAAACCTTATTCATTTGTGTTTTACCACCTGATAGTTAAGTTGCACCAACAACTTTGTTTCTTGATTCATTGGCAGGGGCAGATCCAGGGATGGGTCCAGGGGCAGATCCAGGCCCCTGGCACCAGCTGAGTTCTGATTGGCCCCTGCAGTGCCCCTGTCCTGTCACTCGCCCCTTTAAGGCCCCTGAAAAGCATTCAACCGCCACTAACTGTTGGAGAAGTTTCAAGTTATTTCCTATATCTGGACACATGATGTTACCACTCGCTGAACGTGTGACATCACTGAGACGCCGTCACTGGTCTGATGTACGTCCATGGCTGTTTGTGTGTTATGGGATATTTAAAGAGACAGTGTGTGTGTGTGTGTGTGTGTTTTCAGTCTGCAGGGAGAAGCAGGAGACGCAGGACCAGATGGAGCAGAGACACAGAGTGTTTGTTTGTTTGTTTGTTTTGTGGCAGAAGCCTCTTTTTTATTTTGGCAGACATTAAGTCTCCACAGATTCCAATTGAGCTAAAAATCAAAATTATTAAATAAATCCCATTGATCGCCCCCTGGTGGCTGGCAACAGTAAAGGTCAGAAACCCCACCTCCTCCATGTGAGCAGATGGTATATTGGCCAATATCCAAAAAAACATAATTTCAGGTGGCTCTTATCCGGAGCTATAACAATGAGTTAATAGTGTAGTGTGACAAATAAAAAACCCTCGACCCATCGGGACAGCTCGGGCTGGGACCGGCAAAATATTTGTAAATGACATCAGGGTTTGAGTTCGGTTTGGTCCGAGTTGCAGATATTTGGGCTTCATTTTTGTGCAATAGGAGGAAGTGACATGTCGTCCATCTTTACTTACATACACTGTGATGGACAAATTATAGTGAAGTCAGAATATGCAGTATCCGTCAATGAGCTGAAGCACACAGCTTGAAGAACAGAGGAATGTTAAATTGTGTATTCACAGCCTGGACTGTTTCTGCACACGGATACAAACAGATTTTCAGACGGATCTACAGACAGAAGACGTTTTTATCACATTAACCTTTAGTTTGTGAACCTGTGACTGTTATGAACATTCACTTACCGCTCACATTCCAACACAACAGCCATTAATCCACAGATCTCCCAGGAACAGATGATCCAGGTGGACAGTGTGTGTGTCTGTGTGTGTGTGTGTGTGTGTCCCTGTCCTCTTGTCCATGTAACGAGTGTGTGTACTGCACTGCAGGTACAGCAGGTCCTGTAGAGGCAGAGGGAACATACCACCCTGTCAAGGACACAGATGCTGCCTGACCATGAGCACACACACACACACACACACACACATACACAATATGGCCATCTCTTCCATTCCCACCCTCTATTTAATGTCTCTGGGCCCAGTGGACAGTGATGTTCTTCACCTGGTCAGTTTATTGACTTATCCATGTGAATTTGACTCGGTCCGACCAACAGCCAGGATGACGATGGTCCTGGATGGATGTGACCGCCTGAGGACCTCAGGTTATCAAAATATGACATTTTGAGTGACTCATTATTAAGACTTTTTTTTTTCAATATAGAGGTGATTTCCATTTCAGTGATCGAGGCGTTTATGGGGGACGGACTCGATAAGTATTACCTTCTTCCTGTCGAACATTTGAGCATTTGCTGTTTAAGTTCACCTCTATACTTTTTCTTCTTTTGCAAATATGTTTTTCTTTTAAACACGTTTGAAATTAAAATCTAACTTAAAAAACAAGCATATTATATGTAAGAGTAAACAGTCTAAAAACATTATATACAGGATCTGTTGGCATGGAACAAGGTTCGGTGCAGGAAGACTTCTGGTCTCAGATTATCCAATCCAGATTGAGCAGGCTTGTGTTGCCCGCAGGAGAAGAGACGATGGAAATGCATCGAATATCGACTATTTTAATTAATCTGCTTCATATGCAAATATATGTAAATTAGCCAACATGTTTTTTGGAGCTAAAACACCAAGAAACTGTTTGTGATTTATTCGGAGAAACATTCGACTCCTGTGACACTAGTCACGACTGTAAACAGTGAACAGTAAACCAAGATGGAGTCTTGGTTAAACAGTGTCCACAGGGGCAACCCGAACATATCGACCTTTGCCCCCTGAGGCTGATTCACGGGGAGACGGTCGCCGATGGGTTCGGGGATTGATCTCAATTCCACAGAGTGAATGAAATATTCATGTTCCACTTATCGAGCTGTGAAGCATTGAGTTATTTTTTTTTGCTGCAACTGGGTTCATCGAATGGTCAAGATAAATAAAAACCGATGAGTCACACTTACACAGAACTTTAAATAATTGTTGCTCCCACCACGAGATGAGAACCACCAGAAGTTCTGTGGACCAATGAGGTGCAGATACACAGAGCACACACCTCAGAGAGAGACTTCACACGTTCTACCTGCAGAGGCCGTTACTCAGGGGCCTGTGGGGGGGGATTCACAGCTGGGAAACACAGGTGAGGGCCCTCAGGCCTCAGGAAACCAGGGTTATACGTTATGAGGGGGGGAAAGGATTGTTTTAATGTGTAAGAGTATTGGGGCCAAACTAAAGAAAAGAAGTACCGGAGGAAGTTTGGTTTTCATTTTGCGTTTTGAGGAATAAAGTTGAATTGTTGAGATTTTCAATTTTTTAAGAATATTTAATAAAAGACATATAACATTGGCACACTGCTGCCTTTACAAAATATCTGGTGTGGATGAATTGATGAAATTGTTCTTCAGAATTATTTTTAGTAATGAGGGCATTCATTCTCTTTTAGCCCATAAAATAATTGTGGTGAAGAGGAGTCGACATTTTGACTTTGTTCTTTCCATCCGTCCCTGATCAGAAAAATTAAATCTTAACATCACGAAATCTGAATCCATATAGTAGAGAAGAATATTTTTAGCCATTACTACACAACCTGATGTTTACTCTACCGGATTCCAGCCGCCACTCTGAAGCCGCCTCTGTGTTTCCCTGTTGAATTCTCAGCAGCTCCTTAATGTCACGTTTGTCTGTGAATATAAATATCTCCTCGGCAGCTGAAGATCAGTCCCCGGTGGGTGAGGAAGTGCAGGTGGCTCTGGCTCCGCACCATAAACAGCTCCAAGGCCGTCGTCATTTGTTGATGTGACATTTTCGTGGTAAAGGTCAGACGCTGCAGATGTTTCAGGATGGTTCCTTCCACGGCTGAGGCCTGGCCTGCTCCTCTGGTTCCTCTCATCGCCTGCGGTCACGCTTGTTATTTCAGTGTGAATTTGAGAGATATGAACCAGATCAGGCTTCATGTAATCAAGTCTCTCACGTTGTTGCTGCTGCTGTGACTGGTTTTACATCACCACTTGTTTCTCTCTTCATGTCTTTACATCGCTGCCGTGCACATATGACGTGAACTCCTCGTAATCGGACCATGATTGGCTTCACAAACCTGTTCGATAAAATGTTCAGGTGCAGCCGGTTGAGTTGAGTCAGGAGAAAATGTGGGACAACAGTTTTATTAATTTTAATGTTCCCTGTCCTGCAGAAACAGATTCTAATTTGCTGAATGTGCACATGAAATAAAAGCTGATGGTTTAAATAAATTGTCCTACTTTCATTCCATCACTCAGCTTCTCCCAGTTTCTCTGTTTGTCAAACTTATTAACTTGGTTGCTTCTTCTTCTTCCTTTTTTTTTGCTGGAACATTGAAAACACACCTCCAGGAGATTTTTCAAAATTAAAGTCTGTCACTGAACTCGATGTGTTTTTACTGTGTGTGTGTGTGTGTGTGGATTCTTTTTAGGGCATTCAGCCTAGTTAGGAGAGAAAGTGGAGCGCGGCCTCAGACAGACACTTCTGATATAGAAAATAGAAATTAGAGCTCAGACTCTGACGATCACCTCTTCGTCCTCTCGTTCTCAAACTGGTACAAACATTATTTTTTTCTCATCTGGTGTCTGACACTTTATAAGCTGCAGTTCTTATCCCACACTGATGTCTGTTCCAGTGTTTGTGTTCAGTTTGGTTATAATGAATTATCTATATGTCGTCCATCTGTATTTGAGGTTAATGGTATTTTCTTTTTTCAATCTTGTCCTCTGTGAAATCGTTTTTATTGGACACGTGAGTTAATACGTGGCTGCTACATTTTTCCTGTCAGTTATTGGTGATTATTTCATCGCTCCGAGACGCTTTTTCTTTAGAACGAAGCTGTAAAAGATGAGATCGATCGATGTCACATGCACACAAACACACAAACACACACACACACTCAGTCCTCAGATGATTGTCCCGCTCACTCCTCCATCTGCTCCCCCTCTCCGGGAGTTCATTGTGTTTTCTGCTGAGTCGTCAGGACTGTATTCTGTCATCGCTCATCCCTGCAGATTTCCCAGAAGGCCACTGACATCGTCCTGAGATTAGCACGCCTCCCGTGAGAGGAGGCCGTCTCGAGGGAGTCGTGGTGACACGACCGGTGCAGGTTCTTCGTTCTCTCTTTCTTCTTCCAGCACACAGGCTGAGAGGAACAATGCACTGGAGGATTAAACATCGAGCCGACTGATTGGTCTTTTTAAAGCACCTCTCAATTCACCAACAGAGCACAAGCAGAAAAGATTTCATTCCAAGGATGGAACACAAAACCGGACTGACACGCTGGAAAATTACAGATAGAACCAATATGCACTTCAATAGAGATAAAATAATATATTATCCTTATTATTGTTGATCAGCTCATTGACAGTTAAGTCCAATTAAGGATCAAAGATCTCTTTATCAGTAGACATTAAATAAAGTGTGTCTATATAAATACATAGCACAAGGAGAAGGATCCGATGATACACTGACACCATTTGTTCTGTGGTTCCTGTTTCTCCCACAGCTATGGAGCCAAATTAATTTTGCAGCAGCCATATGCTCTCAACCTATTTTATTAATTTCACCCAAGGTGGTTCAAGGAGGTGTTTTTTTTATTCTAATCTCTGTCTCTCTCTTTAGTCTGTGGATCAATGCACCAACAGTCTGGTTTGTTTGAGAACAAATACAGAATCTTTGAAAACCTGTATTCTCCACTTCATGCTTACAGGATATGGAACAAGCAGGTTTCTATCATAAACTGAGAATGAAAATGGATGATATGACAACAGGGTTCGTGTTTCTGATAAGTTTGGTTTTTAATTAGTTATTAAACGAGTTGACGTGTCCTGATTCTGACACGATGAGATTTTATTTGCAGGAACTCGTTACTGTGGCTCCACACCTCGATCGTGACGGCACAGAATCTGTCTCTAAATAACATCAAACCTGCAAGATGGCAACGCTCATATCCAGGAATATTTTGGCTTCAATTTAGCACAACAGGAGGAAGAGGCATCATCCATCTTTATTTATAGTCGTTGGTTCAGATGAGTATGAAATCTTGGATCTGGATAAAAGGATCCATCAAGTCTCTCGTGAACACTGAGTCAAAGTCGAGTCTGAGTGTTAGTCATCAAATTTGTGACTCAAATCCAGCTCAAGTGGTCATGTGACCCCGGAGTCCGGAGTCCAACACCTCTCCACATCTCACTCAAGTCTTTTCCTTCAAAGATGTGAGTTCACAATGATTGTTCACAGCTTGTTGTTCAGCTCATTGGGAGGAAAAGCGTTTTCGCTGCACGTGGATCAATGTGAGTGTACCCTGCTGATATATCAGCCTGGGTTGTGTTATTTTGAGAAGAAAGACGTCGCCACACACACACACACACTCACACTCACACACATACATACACTAACCAACCAGCCTCCTGTGGTCCCTTTAATATCCTGTCCTGTTTCTGCACACAGCCCATCCCAAAATAAACAGGAACCTGCTGCTCGATTGACTCATTGAACAGAAATGAAAAGAGTCACGGCGCCAGAAAACTGCACAGAAATTCAAACATGGGTTTATTTGTATGTAACATACACATCTACAGTATGAAGAACAGATATATGCAGACTTGCATGAACAGAAATGTGATTCACAGATTTATTTGTAAACATCTTCTAACATGTAAATACAGTTTTACAGAAAGGTACACTGTAAAAAACAAAAAGTAAAAAGTCACCCTCTTAAAAATGTTCATCATTTATTTTCAGAGAGTTTGTTTTAAAAAAAAAGGA
>CM028873.1:30765594-30799584 GCA_016801935.1 Platichthys stellatus | reverse complement strand
CACTGAGATCTAACAGAACGAGGACAGACACAAGTCCCTGATCTGAGGCTATTAAAAGGTCATTAGTGACTTTTGCCAAGGCTGTCTCTGTACTGTGATTGGCTCTAAACCCCTCACAGGGTCCGACAAGGAGAGGGACGTCTTCAGGTACGCCCTCACCAGAGACCTCACCATAGACAAGGAGGAGGACATGGATTCTGAAGAGGAGGGGGACAGCGGGGTGGAGAAGGAGAATGACACAGGAGCAGAGAATCAGACGGGAGGAGCAGGTGAAGAGACGGAGGTGAACGGGCCGGTGATCGATACCTCGGGAGGAGCCGGTGAGGTCGTCGCAGAGGTCATTGCTCCGCTCTCCGATGTGTCCATGCGATTTGAGGAGGTACGTCACAGAAGCTGTGAAGGATGTTTTCAGGTTGTCTGTCCTTCTGTCCATTTATTGTTAATACGATGGCTCAGGAACGTCATGAGGCAATTTATTCAAATATAGAGGTCGGAGGTCGAAGGTCACAGTGACCTAATATGAGTCTGGAAAAAATATACGTGAACTGAAACTGCAAGTTTTTCGAGAGCTTTAGATACTGACTAATTCTGCTGGTATCACAACTTTCAATCAAGTCTTGATATTTAACATTTAAACTTTAATCTTAATAAAAATATATAACCTGGAAATAAACATCAGCTTTTTAATGGAAAATATAAACATTAATGCAAATCTTTCCAGGTTGTTTATTCTGTAAAGCTAAGTTTTCATATACAATGTGTGACTGAACATAAACCTGCTTCCGTGTCCTATTCCTACTTCATTTGTTGCAGTTGTCCGAACCAATGGACGGGAAGGACGTGAGCATGAAGCTGTTGCTTCACAGCAAGTCCACTTTCTCCAGGCTGCTGTCCATCAACATCAGCGTCCAGGCCATGAGCTACAACGGCTCCTCGGCCGGGAACATCCAGTCAGAGGTGAAGGAGGAGACGATGCAGCCTGGGACAGGTGAATCTTCATCTGGATCCTGGAAGTGTTTAAAAAAAAAACAACCTGACAAATAAAAGCTGGAGCAAGTCTACCTGGCAGAGAATGACATTGTGCTGATGGATCCTCCTTTCACCTTAACAGTGAGTACATTAAAAACATTGTTGTTTCTATAAATCATCTCAGACATGCAGGTTCTCTCTGGCGCATTCGAACAACTTGTTAAAAAGTTCAAATGTGTGTGTTCCAGGTTTCCAGAACGACCAGACTGCAACAAGAAACCAGTGGAGTTTTGATTTTCAAGAACCCGGCAGACGAGACGCTGACGGGATGCACACTGACTCTGTCTGGAAGTGGAGTATTTAAAAAGGAGGAGGACTGCAAGTAGGTGTTTGTGAGTGTTTGTGTGTGTGTGTGTGTGTGTGTGTGTGTGTGTGTGTAATGTTTTTTTATATAAATGATCAAACATTGGCTTGAATCCTGCAGCTAATCTGTGATAAAATGATAAAATAACAACAATCATCATCTGACGTAACTAAAGCACTAAATGACGACCTCCTTTATTTCTATTTACGGTGAAGTCACAAAGGAAATTCCTGGAGCATTAAAAAAAAGCTTTATTTGTTTTCAAGTGCTTCAATTATTAATCGACACAAAAATTCATATTTCTCTATATATTATACATTTATTACTAATTTCAAATTTCAGGGATTAAAGAAACAAAAAATAAGATATGAAAAACAACAAAACAAAAGAAGTTAATGTTGTCAAACTCGCAGCTGAAGAAGCAAATGAAGCAAATGTAAAACCAGCACATTTTAAAAGAGAGTTTTGATGATCGATTCTCAGCTTTAGTTGTAATATTGAAAGGTTTTCCAGTTTAATTCTGCTAATAAACGCAGCTGCTGTAAATGTAGAATTCCTCATGGTCCTCTGCGTCTCTCACAGGCTCCCGGACCTGGCACCAAAACAACAGTTCCGTATCAACATCTTCTTTTATCCCTACAAGACGGGAAAGAAGACGATCACGGCCGTCTTCGACTGCTCCACCTTCAGGGACATCCAGACCACCTGCAAGATCGAGGTCAATGAGTAACGTCTCAAACAGTGACCTTTATAAGAGAGATAACAAACCGCTGTGAACTTCACTCAGAACCAACAAGCTTTCTCGCAGCAACTCATTATTCACTTTAATATGATAAAGCCCGGTGATGGCAACAGTTCCGTATCAACATCTTCTTTTATCCCTACAAGACGGGAAAGAAGACGATCACGGCCGTCTTCGACTGCTCCACCTTCAGGGACATCCAGACCACCTGCAAGATCGAGGTCACAGAGTAACGTCTCAAACAGTGACCTTTATAAGAGAGATAACAAACCGCTGTGAACTTCACTCAGAACCAAAAAGGCTTTCTCGCAGCAACTCATTATTCACTTTTATATGATAAAGCCCGGTGATGGACCACTGCTTAAAAAAGAAGAAAAAAACGAGAAAGATGCCAAACATACTACACATGAACATTTAAATGTAAAATACATAATTCCTTTAAGACTTGGATCCCAGTTTGTTTTTAAAGTCTGATCCTGAAACTAGATTCTCATCAGAATGTTTGAATTTGCTTGAACAAAGTTATTCAGTTGTTTTGTTCTTGAGGATAAATCTCCTGCAGGGATCTCCAGGTAACAGCGGCCTCTGCTGGACAGACTGAAGACAAACTCTTCATTCTCTAAAATAGAAACCGAACAACTGCTGCTCCCCGTCTCATGATGCGTTGAGGAAAACATGGTAGAAAAGGTTCTCAACATAGGGGTCAAGCTTTTTCTCTTATCGAAGATTTCAGGCCAATAATGAATTCATCTTCAAACGTACAAGGGACATTCACCATCTTGTCCTATATTCTAAAATGTAAACACAATGGCAAATGTTCATGTTTTTTGTGTGTTTCCACGGTGCTTTGCCACAGGATTTTGTCTTTCTGATGTTAGGGGTCAATAAAGATCCGAACTGAAAAGAGTTGATGGAATTCTGTGTCAGATTATTGCTTTAGAAATTATTAAAAATTTAGAATTTAAGAATGTTAAAGCAGCACTCAAAAAGCCAATTCATTTGCCTGAACAGAAAATAAATAGTAATCCTTACAATTTCAATACGGCCTCACTGTCTGTCAGTGCCTGTCAGTTCCTGTCAGTGCTTGTAAATAAGAAGATATTTTCTTATCAGTGGAACAAAATATGCAGGTGTATTCATCTTAAAAAAATTAAAACAAAACCCTGAGGCAATCTGACAGGAACACAGATGTAAGATTTATGCAGAATCCTTCTCACTGGGACTTCCTGAATCTCAAGTCATAGATCTTGTAGACGACCAGCAGCAGAGCTCCAGACGTGAGGGTGATGTGGAAGACGTGAAAACCAATTCCAGCATCGACATCTGTAAAATGAGATTAATGAAGAACAACATTAACATAATGCATAAAAAGAAAAAGAAATCTGTGCTTTAACGAAGCAACATGAGATAAATGGAGGCATTGATTGAAATGGAACATACATTCAGTAGAAATTTGCTTTGTGATGGGGTTGCTCTCAAACAGACTGTTGACAGCAGTCACCTGGAAAGATGGAGAATCTTTCTGTCACTTATTAAAGCATTAGAAAAAAAATCAGGAATAATGACGGTAAAAAGAAGGAGAATCAAACCTTCACTGTGTAGTTCGTAGAGTACTTCAGGTTCTTGAATTCAAATTCACATGTTTCATCATTTCTTTCCACAGAGCTACCACCATAATGAAGTTGTGCTTTGAATATTCCCTCAGGTCCATTGAAGATTTGAGAATCATTGCAGGTCACAATGATCGTATTCTGGTCTTTGACCTCCAGCTTCAGATTATGTACATCCTCTGGTACTGTAGGAAATTCAAGAAAAACGGTTACAACACTATGCATCCTCCAAAAAAGTGATATTTCAACACTTATTAACAGTATAATGAAGTGAACAAGGGGACTTATATTTATTATGATGCAGATCCAAATAAGAATCCACATCTAGTGAATTTAAACATGGTTTCCTAAGAAGTCTGTTGGTCAGGTATTAGTTCCACTGAGTGCCGTTCTAGTTGTGCTACAAAAAGTTCAACTGGTTTCATTCTGTTTGTCACTGACCTCCAATCTTAGTTTTCTGTTGAACAGAAAGGAGATTCCCGACTTGACCGTACTGGTAATAGGGTTGGACCCAGCAGGTGTAGTCCATGTTTGGCTGCAGATCAGGAATGTTGCAGGTTCCTCCTGAAGGCTGTTTGAAACCTAGGTCACCTTTTCAGAAGATGTTGGTTTATGTTCCAGATAAGAGATACAAAATTATAGCAACATAAAACAGCACTTTGTTTTCTGCTTATTTTCTTTTTGGGGGGGGGGGCAAGTTTCCCATTAAGTAAGAATATTTTCCACTAATCAGTTCATATCATATATGCAGCCCTGCAAGCTTAAACTATTTCAGTCAGACAACTCACCTTCTTCTCAAGGAGAAGGCTGGGTTTATGATATTGCAGCCGGCCACCAAGGGTTGATAAAGATGATTTGTATTCACTTTAAGAGAGCTAATACGTCGTTCATCTTTCAGTCTATGATGTAAATCTATAGCTAGGGGTGCAACGATTAATCAACGTCTTCGACAAAAATCGATGACAAAAATAGTCGCCGATGATTCATTGGTTACGTCGCAGCGCGTTTTTTTCGTGCCATGCAGCTGAACTTAACGTTCTACCGGTGGTGCTGATGGAAGGAGTGAGCTATCTCGCTTCCTTTCTATCTCTGAAAGTCGCGCATATGCAAAAGTGACACAACATGGACCAATGGTGAGGTCCGTTGCAACAGCATCGCGAACAAGGGAGGTGAATAGTTCGGGAGAATTTCACCCTTATTATAGCCCAAAAAACAACTATGTGCAATATCTGTAGATCGGACCTGCTCTCCATGGAAGCAGGACACGCGCATTTGAGGAGGAGGCACGTTTGACATCGTAACGTAAACGATGCAGACTCGCCTCGGTAAGATAGCCTGTTAGCTAGCGTGCTATTTACATGTATATACCTGTGCGCAGGATTCTAGTATCCATTACAAAAATATGGTTCAAATTTTTTTTTAATGAGTTTAAAAGCTTAATGTTATCGTATTGACTGACAAACATCTTTTTTAATCAAAATTATGCAGTCTGAAGAAGACTGAAGTTTCGTTTTTTTTAATGTTTTTATTGCTGATACTTTCCATGTCCTTTTTATTAACAGGAAAAAGGGAAACGTGAATTTAAATTTGTATTAGCACTTGGCCTGTAATTGGTTTTAAATGGACAAAAACGTGCAGCTTTTGTATCAACAGTACCCTTATATGCACCCTTTAAAAGCTGTTGGCTAAATAAGAGCAATTGAGAATTTGTGTCATTCATAATCCGATTAGTCGATTAATCGTTTCAATAATCGACTTTTAATCGACTATCAGAATAGTCGTTAGTTGCAGCCCTACCTATAGCATGCATAAATATTAGCGTGGAGCGATGTAAATGATCGAAATTACATTTCTATCCTTCAACGAACGAGTGAAACCATCTCCAGCATCTTCAGAAGTAAAGGAAGAATAAAAGCATGAGGGAAGTAATCTATTTCACTTACCTGCATATTTGGATGGATCTCCACAGCCGCAGCGGTACGAAAGATTCGTATGATTCTGAATCACGTCTTTACATCTGTTACTGGTCGTGGTCCAAGTCAGCTGAGAGGATGTGTTGGTGGTGCTTGTAATTGTGAAGTCTATTTCGAGATCTGCTGGGACAAGTGAGACATGTGGAACACAAACCTGAGAACTGACATCTCAGTCATTCCCTCCCCAGTGTCTGAGGACAAAAGCTGTCGTCCAGTGAACGTCTACATACCACAGTCGATCAGGACGTTAACTTCAGTTGTGTCGTATACGTTGACATTGTTCTTGTCCTTGATGTGACCGATACACTTGTAGTACGTGAAAGGCTCCAGCTCAGATAGATTCTTACCCTTTTTGAAACTCTCAATCATCATTCGGTAGTCCGAATAGATCACTTTAAGACACATTGATTATGTTATTAATCTTATTATACTATCATAAAAAAAAAATTTAATGGGAAAAATTCTATATTCATTAATGTAAATTCACTTGTAGGAAACCACTGTTTGTTGCATTCATCAAGGAGTTCAGACAATACGTCATATTTATTTTCACACAAATTTTTTAGCGTTGATGTTTTCTTGAGTAATTAAGAATCTTAGAAAAATGCAGGTCACTTCAGTTTAAAGTTAAACTGGACATTAGTAAATTAATATCATCACCTCTTTCAATGTAAATCTATGTATAATGTTGCAGACACACAAAGACTTTCCACTTACCACGACAGGTGTAATTAATGGAGAGGTTGCAGTTTGGAGGTAATTTTGTTTCAAATTCTACAGGAAATTGTGTTGGAGCATTTTGTTTTATATTTTTGACATCTAAAAAATCTGTGGAAAAAGAAGAGCAGACATAAAACATGAGGAAACAAGTTCTAAAGGACATGCATTTCAAAATAACAGTGCAAACTGTTACGCATACCGCGGGTGATGCTTCTGTTGAACTGAGAGGAAGTGTTGGTGCAGGAGGTGAAGGTGAAAGTCATATTAGAGCAAATGTCATCAGAACCAGGTTTGAAACAGACGGTGTTGTCACCACATTGCAGATCTGGGATCATATCTGGAGTCGTTTGTAAAGAGCTGATGTCCCATCCAGATTGGTAACAGACGGTAAAGTAGCAGTTGGCATCTTCAATTTCATCTTCACCTGAAATACACAAGGGATTAACAAATAGCTGCTTGTTTGACAGTACTATCTTTTAATTTGAAACATTAATTTAACCAACATATCTGACTCACTTATTGGATCTGTCATGGGATCATTTACAGTCATGCGTTGGCAGGGTGTTGGTCGGTCTTTATCATAAAGTGTCACATTAAGCTCATATTTAGTGCAGGGCTTCAGCTGTTTGATTTCATGGGATGAACTTCGATTGGAATGAGGAGCTGAGGATCTTGCTGCAGTCTGTGGTTTCCCTTCTTCATGAATCATTATGGAGTTATTAACAGGGTTAACTGCCGAGCTTGTGATGTTAATCTGGAGGCCAAACTTGATGGGTTTTACAGTGTAATTACCTGCAGACAAAATCAACAGAATTAAAATAAAACAGGTCATAGAAAAACAGAGACACCAGATAATAACAATAAGATCACCTCTACCAAGGAGGTTACATTTGACTTTTTATCATTAGTATTTTTGACAAATTATGAATCACTGTTTTCTAGAAATTCACTTCAAAGTGCTTTACATACAATATAGATAACAAAAAAAGACCTTTAATAGAAAAGTAAATACAAAAGTAAACAGCAACATCACATTTAAAAAGATTGAAGATGAAGAAAATCTAAAAATATGTTTTTGCGCATACTGGTTCAGAACCAAATTAAAATCCAGATGTTGAATTTAAATGTGGTTCCATAAGCGGGGTGAGGTTTGGATTCTGCTCAGTGCCATTCTAGTTATAACATAAAATGTTCTCGAGAATATATGATTTTATGAACTGATACTCACACTCCAGCGGGGGGGCTGCTGTATCACGCACTTCAAGGTGAAAAGAGGAAAACAAAACATCACTACATGATCAATCATCATCTGTGAAATAATCAGTTGTCACTATGACAAAATGTCTTCAATCTCTGAGTCACTTGGAACAGATACTACTCACAGTAACCAGTGCTGCTGTCACTGTCTGCTGTCTGGACTCACATCAATACACAATCTCATCACACTCTCACATGTTAGAAGAGAAAATACCAACCTGGGGTGGTGTGATCCACTGTGTTGTTGAGCGTGGTGACTTCAGGTGAGGTCAGGGGCGGACGGGCTTTCCGGTCGCTGGTTTTAGGTGAGGCGGTGGGAGCAGTGGCTGCAGGAAGGAGAGCACGATGGAGGTCACCTTCATTTGACTGCCAACAGTCTTACCTGATACGATGCTTAACTATGGTGGCTGAGATGTGTCACACAAGCATTTGAACGAATTACACAAACCTTTTTTGCTGCTTTAATATTAGAATCTTGTCTATTTGAGGTGTGATGGTACAGGTGTGTTTCTCCTGTTTGGAGGCTCCAAGCACCTGATGTCTAACACCTCAAACAGCCAAGACTCTCATTTTTAACAGCCAAATTTATGTTGTGTCTCTACAAATGACTGCTCGCTTTACCCACACAACTGTGACTTGACCACTTCCAGTCACTGCTCATTTCATTGTCAACAATTGTTGTAGCTTCCTTATTTGTGTTGTGGCTTCCACATCCATGGTCTGGCTTCTTCATGAATGTTGTGGCCTCTACATTAGTGTTGTAGCTTCTGTATTTGTGTCGTGGCTTCTACATACTTGTTGTGGCTTCAGCATTTGTGTTGTTGCTTACTTGGTGTTTGCAATTCAATTCTGTTAACAGAATACATAAATAAAAGGTTTCTTGATTTCTCGACTAATTACAGCAACAATGACATACATTTTTTACATTCATTTGGGTTTTCTCACTCACCTGGTACATAGGACACTTGACCTGGAATCACAGAACAGAAAAAGTGTGTCAACTGTTGCGTTGCAGTTTTTTTATTTGTCATAATAGTGAAGCTGAATGTAGTGGAGAATATGTCAGATCAGTGTTTTTTAGAAGAAATCTTAATTTGAACTTTTATAAAAGCATTTTCTTCTCCTTGGTCAATAAATCTCTAGCATCTCGATCAGTCGTCAGTGGGAGGCGGTGCTGACAATCCACCACTTCCTGCCTGACACTAAAACTTAGTCACACACACTAACACCGTTTGGACGCATCACTCAGCATCTTCGTCCACCTTTGTAAAAGTTCAAGGTGGTGAAGTGATCAAGCTGTGAATTCCTCTGTGTCATTGTCTATTTAATTATTGTTTGAAAAGAAATGCTCTGCTGTTTAAACATTTGATTTTGATTTGTTCTGTATTGATACGTTTTTTTTCATGTATTTTGTTGTTTTATTTGGATCATGGTTTTCATATAAGCCATGACTAGTTTCTACCACACCCCACATGTATTTTTACATTTCATTTATTTACCGGAAACAGTTCAATGCTTTGTGAGGCTGTCTCATCACTGATGAGTAGCCGACTTCAGTAACGTCGCAAAGCATTGACCTACAGACAGGTTCATCACTTTTCCCTATTTGCAGCGCGTTTCTGTTTTAACTTGTGTTGTGTCCTTCAAATTGATGAAGTTGTGTTTCTTAATTTGAAGTGTGTTAGGCTCTCTGGGCTTCCATAGACATGGACAGAAAAAAAAGGCCACTGTAACTTCCTCTTTATAAAGTTTTAACGTTTCATCGTCAACCTCTTAACCAAAGGTGAAGCCTTCTCTGTCTTTTGGGTTCTTTCTTTTTCTGTGTCTTCAGAGCAGAGGCTGAAACAAAGTTGTGACATTCACACTGTTTTGTCAAAGCTCAAACGCCCCATGATCCCTGTCCCTGAATCCATCTACATGTCTGAGGTCCCTCATGTTTTCTCTGTCAGGGATATTTCTGTATTTGACTTGTTTTGCATACTTCACAGACCACAGACAAAACAGTCAATATAGGAGTTTAGAACACAAGACCTCATCGTGTTCAGTTCATTAACTTGTTTTACGCCATTTAAAGATTTTTTTCCCTAGATGTTAAGACTTTCATGACAGGTGCGAGGACTCAACGTTACTATTCAATTTCAGACGATAACTTACATTTGGTCAAACCAATGATTCCAGCCCAGAGCAGCAGGATCGTGACACCACGGAGACCTGCCATATCCAGGAGTTAGGGTGTGTTCCTGCCACGACCACACAGCACAGTCCTAGAGGGGACTGACCGGCAGATCTCAAGACGCCTGATCAAAGCTTAATTCCAATTCTCAACGCCACTCTAAGAGAAAAGTAACTTCTCAACAAATGTTTTCTGTCTTATCAGTTGCCGCTTCTTCCTCTCCTTCTTCGTCTTGTTCCCGAACCCTGAACCTCGCTTCTGGTTTCAAGTCGAGCGAGGGCAAGTGATGTCACATTGAAAAGAGGCTGCCTTCACCTTATCGCTCAGTGACAGGAAGCATCATTTTAGGCTACGCCACCAAGAACAGGAAGTCTCATGTCGGATCTTCCCTTGCTTTTGCTCAAGCGTGAAACTCTTGAGAATAATAATAAGAAAAGAGAGAAGTTTAGCTTAAATTCAAGGGTTATTTTTGCTGTATTACACTTTTGGAAACATGCTTAGTAGCTGAAGTTTAACCGCAGTTATAGAGTCGACCGACGAGTCTACGAAACAAAGACGAGAACCCAGAGATCAACCCACATCAATTATTTCTGTGAAAATAAGACTCAACCCATTATAGGAACAGACAATGTTTCCAACAATGACCTCACATTTTTAGGACGATGGTCTAAATACGGATTTCCTCCTAAGACACTGAAACATATGATATTTGGTTATTTCCACTTCTGAGAGTAAACTGTAGATTCTTCTAATCAGGAAGTTGCTCTTAAGGCCGGCGCATGGTTCTGCAACTGCGGCTTTTCAGGCAGTTGTGTCGACGGACTCATTTTAATTTATGGTTCTCCAAGGGTTGCACGTGTTGCAAAGCAATTCACATCCAGGACACTAGGTGGAGTAACGTTTTTTGTCGAAGACGACCTTAGAGACGCCTTCTTCGTGTGTGGCAATCGTCGTCGACTGTTTATTTAAATCACCACTGCTGCTCCTCAGAGCCTTTTTACTGGAGGACAAAATCACTCGTCGACCTGCAAACCGACGTTAGCCAAGATCTCCTTCCAGGAATTGCAGGCCATCTGCGCATCCTTGTATTCCGTCAATGACAGGTTATACAAGTGGTCATACTTTCAGATCTCTTCTGACAAACGCTCTTTTATTTGGTCCATATTCGTTCTTCTAAACCTTTCCTGGTTTCTGCCGATATTATGGGGCATGAAACCGGAAATGTGACTCCGAAAGGGATGTAGTTAGTGGACCAATCACAGCCTTGTGGGCTGCGTGAGGCTTGCAAATTTCAGTTATTTTCCAAGGATCCTTGTGTCGACTAAATCAAAAATACAATCATCTGCCACAACGTGAAACTGTAGTGTTAGTATCATGGTCTGTTATCAGTTTAATTTGCACGTATCTAGTGTTAACAGATTGTTAAACTCATACCACATTCCTTCCCTAAACTTAAGGGAGGGAGATTAAAAAAACAACAAACTTTTAAACAAACCAACACACAAATGGATGGGGAATAGCTTCCTCGTTGGAGGTAAAAAGCAAAGAATATATAAACTTCAGCGTCCACGGAAAAATAGTGTTGAGTGTTCTGGGTTCAGTCTGAGCAGGAAAGTGATGTGAACAAAAGGTATCAATAGCAAACAGAGAAACGTGTTAGGGAAGATCATGTGTTGCTCTGGATCACTGGGCTTTTTTAAAGTGTCTCAGTACTATCATTACTATTATTTATGTATTTTTTAAATGGAGAATTAGGGCCATATGAAGAAAAGCAAAAGACTCTGGTCTTAATCACATTATGACATGACAGTGCTGCAAAGTGTCCTAAATGTCCATGTGTGTTTCTCGCTGCTGTGTGACAAACTAACCACAAACAGAAAAAGAGAGAACGCGTGGCCGGACAAGTGACGCAGCCACTGGAAACTATAACCACGATAAAGAAGTAGAGGTGAAGTAGAATAAACTAATGTAGAAGTAGAAGACGGAGACGGAGAATTAGACTAAAGAAAAAGTAAATTTGACTAAAGAAGAAGATGTAAATTGGATTAAAGAATAATAATAAGAAGAAGAAGTTAATTATTCTAAAGGAAGAAGTTAATTGGATTAAAGAATAATAATAATAATATTAGTTAATTCTACTAAAGATGAATAATTAGACTTAAAAAATTGTAAATGAGACTAAAGAACAATAATAATAATAATAGTAAATTGTTGTAAAGAAGAAGTAGACCCTCCTCATCCCACCTCCTTCTCTCATCATCCCTCTTCCTTCTCCTTCTCTGCTTCCCCTTCACTCCCTCTCCCCTCCTCCTTCTCTCATTATTGAATAGTTTTTTTCATGTATTTTGTTGTTTTATTTGGATCATGGTTTTCATATAAGCCATGACTAGTTTCTACAACACCCCACATGTATTTTTACATTTCATTTATTTACCGGAAACAGTTCAATGCTTTGTGAGGCTGTCTCATCACTGATGAGTAACCGACTTCAGTAACTTCCCAAAGCATTCACCTACAGACAGGTTCATCACTTTTCCCTATTTGCAGCGCGTTTCTGTTTTAACTTGTGTTGTGTCCTTCAAATTGATGAAGTTGTGTTTCTTAATTTGAGGTGTGTTGGGCTCTCTGGGCTTCCATAGACATGGACAGAAAAAAAAGGCCACTGTAACTTCCTCTTTATGAAGTTTTAACGTTTCATCGTCAACCTCTTAACCAAAGGTGAAACCTTCTCTGTCTTTTGGGTTCTTTCTTTTTCTGTGTCTTCAGAGCAGAGGCTGAAACAAAGTTGTGACATTCACACTGTTTTACCAGAGCTCAAACGCCCCATGATCCCTGTCCCTGAATCCATCTACATGTCTGAGGTCCCTCATGTTTTCTCTGTCAGGGATATTTCTGTATTTGACTTGTTTTGCATACTTCACAGATCACAGACAAAACAGTTTTATCAAATTGATGAAGTTGTGTTTCTTAATTTGAGGTGTGTTGGGCTCTCTGGGCTTCCATAGACATGGACAGAAAAAAAAGGCCACTGTAACTTCCTCTTTATGAAGTTTTAACATTTCATCGTCAACCTCTTAACCAAAGGTGAAACCTTCTCTGTCTTTTGGGTTCTTTCTTTTTCTGTGTCTTCAGAGCAGAGGCTGAAACAAAGTTGTGACATTCACACTGTTTTGTCAGAGCTCAAACGCCCCATGATCCCTGTCCCTGAATCCATCTACATGTCTGAGGTCCCTCATGTTTTCTCTGTCAGGGATATTTCTGTATTTTACCTGTTTTGCATCCTGTTTTGCATACTTCACAGACCACAGACCCCACCCTCCTCTCTGTGACAAGCTCCCCCTCCTCCCACAATCTGCTTTAATCGTTTAACAATGTGTCTAACATCTCTGACTGCACTTCTTCATTTTGAACACCGCACTTTATTTTTTCCCCCCTCTCCAGGCATTCCAAAGTCATTGACTCGGTCTCAGTCTGCTTGGCCACACACATGCACGCACCGGGCAAGCACGCAGACTCACACACACACACACACACACACACACACACACACACACACAGCAACTGGGGTTGAAGTGAAGAGCTTGCAGAGACACCCCCCATAAAACTCATGTCACATATAGAATGAACATTAGTGACAGACGAAGTGGAACATGTTTGAGATGTAAAACTTCCTGTGCAGGATAATGATGATCTAAATTTAAAACACTTCTAGGTCACAGCAAACAGTTTGAGCTGTCGCAGGAATGACAACCAGGACATATATTTTTCAACATGGATGTATGGATCAGTACCTGTGCATCATTAGGTGTAACAAGTGTAATTCAGTACATGTAATGCTATATATTTATATTTATGCTATACGTGTGTGTATGTAAAATATAATAATGAACAATAAATTGATCATTTTGTGTTGAAATGTTTCTTAAATCATTGAAAAGAACGAAACCGATCAGAAAATACGTACAAGCACCCACAAACAAAAAGTTCACCAGATTAAATGGTAAATTATATACGAATAGAAATGGATACACATAGAATATACTTTATACATAAGTAGTTCAAATGACTCTTTCAGTTCAGTTATGAAGTTCAGGTCAGACTGAACCACAGTAAATCTACAGTCTTTACTGTCACCTAGTGGTTATTGAAGGGTAGTGCAGAAATATGAGAAATGTATAGCTAGATAGATAGATAGATAGATGGATGGATGGATGGATGGATGGATGGATGGATGGATGGATAGATAGATAGATAGATAGATAGGTAGATGGATAGATAGATAGATAGATAGATAGATAGATAGATAGATAGATAGATAGATAGATAGATAGATAGATAGATGGATAGATAGATAGAAGATAGATAGGTTACTACATCAGGTTACTACAGTTACTATAGTAACAAGGAAAATAAGAACCTACACAATGACAATAGAAGAAAAGTTTCTGGAAGCAAACGTGTTCAGACAGAAAATCAACAAGAGAGAGAAATAAATATAAACGCTGTACTTTGTACTTGAGTGATTCAAAAATTGACAAATACCAGTAGTCAGTAGTTTGTTTCAAAACCACACATCTTGGTCTTCAAGCAGGTGAAATGGAATGATGGAAGGATGAATGAATGATGGATGATGATGGACGGATGGATGATGGATGGATGGATGGATGAATGGATGACTGGTTGATTGATTGATAATGGATGATGATGATTGGATGAATGGTTGATGAAGGACGAATGGAGGAATGGAGGAATGGTTGATGGATGGATGATGGATGATGGATGGCTGATTGGTTGAATGGTTGATGGATGGATGAATGGACGAATGGATGGATGAATGGTTGATGGATGGATGAATGGATGAATGGATGAATGGATGAATGGATGGATGAATGGAGGAATGGTTGATGGATGATGGATGGATGAATGGTTGATGGATGGCTGATTGGATGAATGGATGAATGGATGATGGATGATGGATGATGGATGGATAGTGTACATGTTGCATATGTCAATCAAAGACTCAAAGAGACAATGTGACTTCATGTTGACAGGTTTCTTAGGGAGAAGCTCTGTGTAGTTAAAAACAAACAAACACCTTCTGCTCTAAATTTGCATCTCTGCTTAAATAACGAATACAAGAAAGAAATGTTTAAAAATGAAGATTTGGGTGCAATTAAAATTAAAAGATGAAAGACCTTATGGCTTTCATCTTTAAATGAATATTTCTATTCAAGGTGTTTATTTATTGTTCTTACAGATGTCTTCTCACTGTCCTCTGCTGCTGCAAATCATATTTTCTGTGATCACAGGCTTTTAGTGACAGATATGAGATTTCACTATGATCAGTTATGATATCACAATCATGTTACAGGAAGAACGAGGCGGTTCTGACTGGTTCTGAAGTCGGAACCTGGTGAAGAAATAAAATCACAGTCAGCTGATGGTGAACTCATGGAGACAGTTGCCACGGAGACGGGCGCACGTCATCCCGTCGCGGTTGCCATGGCCCTGCTGACGTCAGAGCCCCTCGCAAGATGCTCAGGAAACCCCCTGGCACGGTCGCCATGGATACTGGCGGGGGGAGGGGTGCGGCTCAGAGGAAGCGGAAGTGTCAGAGCAGGCGGAAGTGGTACTGCCCTGAAGACCCTGAGCAGCGAGCGGAGGACGGCTTGATAAACTCGCATCTTCCAGAGACTTCGATCGGCACTCCGAGCACGCTCCAAATGTGAGTTCCCCTCCACGACACTCGATTAATGTCTCCTCCGCCCGCCACGGGAGCGTTCTCCCGGGGAGGAGCAGCGGCCGCGGCGGTGGCCTCATTCCCTGCATCTGCGGCGGAAGGTGCCCATTGTGGCAGAGGGCTGGGTGCGAGGATTTAAGGCCGAGCCCTGCGCCTCGATGGCGGATAAATAGCCCCACGAAATAAACACCCGCGAGGTGGTCCGCGCTTGTTCTGCAGTCGAGTGCGCCGCGGATGGTCGCTCTCCCCGTGTGGAGGCCACGCGCTCCGCTGCGGGCCGTGCGCGGTGCCCCCGGTGCCCGTGCGGAGCAGCAACGTTCCCGAGCTGGGCCATTTTGACAGCTTAGCAGCGGCCGTGCCCCGGGCCGTCGCGAGCGCAGCCGAGCCGTCTCCTCCGGTGCAGGTGCCGGCGCCTCCACACTGCGCATAGCGGACATCCAGCCCGGCGCCGGGGGCCATAACGGGACCTGCCGCTCTAGCGGCCCCACCTACGGCTTAAACAGCGCGTTTGTCGACGACCGTAGCCGAGCTCCGTCATGGCGTAGTGAGACGATATGTTAGCTAACACACCCTCCCCGTTCCCCGGGAGTCTCCCCGCTGATTCGGCTCCATATTTAATAATCCTATCGGTTTATATTTATTTACGCTTCTCACGGAGCACCGTTATTTTTTATTTATTTTTTTATTCACCGGCCATTTCGGCTCATAGCGCATTGCATCGCTCGTTCAACCCGAACTGGGTCAGCTCCCGTTAGCCGCTAAGCTAACCCTATAAAGCCACAGCCGTGCGTTGACGTTAATGTAGCATGCTAAGCTAGGTGGCGGTAATCTAACTCTCCATTTTAAAATTCCGCAGGGGAATGCGACAAGGAGGGCGTAGCTGCTCGCAGGCCGAGGCAGCGGCGGCGATGCAGCCCGGGTCTCCTCGGGCCTGCGGGGAGGGGGGGGGACGACTGCTCGGCAGCGGGCGAAGCCTCCGCGGAGGCGGCTCTTTATTAAGCCGTTCGTCACCCCTCTTCTCCGCGGTGGAAGACGCACTGTCCATTTTTTTTTTATTCGGTGCGCAAGAGCCCGTTCGCCTCTTCACCACAGCGACACAACAGCCCCGCGAGCGATCCGGGTTTCAGGGTCGCGTTCGGGGGATCGTGGCCGACAAAAGAGGCCGGGGTGGATCGATTTTTAGCCGATGTGCGGGTCAACGCGACGGTCGACTAACCAGCCACTAATGCGGCCGTCACCGCGATGGCGTTCGGCTCAATGCTACATGCTAACGCGATGATGCTAAAATGAGACAGGTTCGACATTACGCGTTTGTGGAAATGACACTGAGGCAATGCCACGTGCAGACATTACGATTCCCCCTCTGATCCACTCTATAGAAAGTCTCTGTGGTTATATCTTCTTTATAGACTCTATCAATCTGTCTGTAAGAGGCTTTACTGCTGCAGACCCACCTGAGAGAACCCAGCCAGGGCCCACGTCCAAAGAGCGATGTAAAATGTGTGATTTCTAAACTTGAATGTGGGAATTCTGTTCCTTCAAATCATATTTCCATATAGAAATGAACAAAAATGTGAATAATGAACTCTAAACCACTAACAGATGGATTCACAATATGAACTAACTATCTGATGCTTAGCACTAGTATCCTTACTTATATTTAATCTGATTTGTAATAGAAAGGTTCTGCTGGTGATAAATACCTTCTAAATTTCCAAGAATCAAAATGTATATAATAAAAGGTGTTATTCCCAGGCTATATATTACATTTACTAGTTAAGATATTAACAATAGTAGTAGAAGCAATTATACGTTAAGTTAAAAGACCGACTCGAAAAAATATTCAAATCTTATACAAGATGAACAATTACTCAAAGTAACTTGTAAATATATTTTTTTGCATTTTTCCTTGACATGCTGCATTAAGTATTATAAAAAGATATTGCATTTTGAAGTGGGCTTTTCAAGTATGACATTATTTAACCAAATATTAAAATCGGAATCACATGTTTTTCTATTTGTGATTAACATGTGCTGCTAAATTCTTCCCCTCAAACAATCCAAAGTGATCATGTGATATTGGTGATTTTCGGCATTTGACGTATGCCAAACCATCAGAATGTCGCCATGGCAACCACAACACTGTTGAATTTGAGTGATCTCAGGTTTCTTCTCAATGAGCTTCCTGATAATGGAGGAAATGAGCATTCTGAATTCACAATGGTCCCATACACTAATGGCCTCACCATTTCTTTTTTTTTGGTAAACTAATGGAACTGCACTCAATATCAGCAGCTAATTGATTTCCGGGTTCAGCCCTTCAATCAGCATTGGGAATGTGCCGTGGTAGTGCTCCCAGCGGAGAGGCCCGACCGTAAAGCGTGCACAAGAGGGGCAGGAGAATTAAACTTTGAATTACTAAGCTTTTGATTCTGTCCCTAAGCATCTTTTTTTATCAGTTGTTTTTGCTGCAGCTTCTTCACACAGATTCTTCAAACAGAACAGTCTTGGAGTCAATAGTTATCATACCTCACATTTAGAAGAGGTTTTTTAATTCAAGGTGACATGTAATAATAATGATTGTGATATTATTCTGCAGTGTTTTTTCTTATGGGTATTTCTTAAGAAGTAAACATCATATATTTACTGCCTACCCGTCCTCTGTATGTTATGTAATACTCTAATGAAGGCAGAGACGTAGTATTTAGTCGTATTTTTCTCAAAACATTATTGTAGCTCAACCACTCAAAACAAGATTTTGTTTATCAGAAAAACCTATATAGTCATATCAGGGAAATTCAAATAGCTATAATTGATATTATGAAATAATAGATTTGAAGGATGCAGATGTATAAAAATGGATCCAAAAGCAGAGCTGTTTTTATTAATCCCCCTCTTGGATATTTTTCACCATTTGTTTTATAACAATGAATTACTATTGTAATTGAATATTTGAATAAATTTCAGTTGCTCGTGAAGTAGAAGTTAATATAGATCGCTTGCTGGTAGAATCGAGGCTAGACAAATGAGCTGATAAAATCAATATGACGCATAAAATTATTTTTTTTTCCCAATACCGTAGTAGTTTATAATCACGATTTAGTACATTTTAATTTAGCCAAACCCACATGTGACATGTGACGTCAGGTTGGGCTTGGACCAATCATCAAGTAATCAATGATTATCAGCAGCTCATGACCAAGACCAGCTGAAAAGAGTAAAGTGTTTAATTTCTTAAATCTGCAGATATCTGATAGTTGAATCTAAAGGAAGAGATCATGAGAGCTTCAACCTTCGAATGTCTTATTGAGTGATAATAAAGTATTAGTTGCCATAGACGCCTCAATAATTACAAGAATCATACTTGGTTGTTTAAAATCCCCTACAATTAGGCCCACCTGTATCCAATCACTGCATAAGACATGATGATGGAGATATTTCATATTAGAACAGGGATCAGGTTATTGAAAAGAATCAGCCCGAGGAAGAACACGGGGAATTCTCTCAGGCCTCGGATATCCTTTTAAAGAGCACAAAGATCAATCATTAAGAAACATGGCACAGCTGTAAATCTCCCAGTTGAAGGCTTGGTTTAAAAATACGAGTAGTGGTTGGAGGGGAAATGCCCTTCAGGAAAGATGCAGATGGATTTAAAGACAGAGGCCGCTGTATACACTTGGTGACGGGGGCTGTAGCCGAGGAAGCTCTCTGTTGGAAACAACTGCATGAAAGCTGATTCAGAGTCTGCAGGAGGGCAAGGAGTAGCATTTCAAACAGATTAGAATGAAATGGAACGAATGGTTAAAAGAGGAGATGTTCTCTGTGCGCAAGTTAAACACTGCACCGGAGCTACAATGCTGAGTCATTCATTTGAAAATGAACTGATCAGCTAATGTTAAGCACTTGAGGGTTCCACCTTTACGAAATGAAATTGAGAAGGGGATTTTGTTTTATTAGATCAATGTATTAATCGAGAAATGTGTCTGATTATTTAATAATATAAGAAGTTGCAGCCCTACGCTATTACTCATGTCCTGCTGCCGCGATGAAGCTGCTCGTGAAAGTGAACACGTGAACATCAGGGTAACACAATAGAATTCCTCGGGTAAAAATTAGAGGGTTGTTTTCCAGCTAAATGAGAACAGCACAAACAAAAGGCAGAATCCACTTGGACTGGTTATGGTTGATCTCAATCTCATCAAGAGCAGGAGGTGAAACATGTTCAGAAAGAAGAATCACGATCAAGAGGGGAGAAGCAATATGATTTTTTTTTTGTCCTGTGAAACAATACAGTAAAAGGCCCAGGGGTGATGTCTGTATCGACACCTCCTTTGGAATCGATGACTAACTGATCAATATTTTTCATGTCTCAGTAATTGATAGATATTCTTTGTACACTGTTTTTACAGTCCTCCTTATTCCTGCATTGGTTTCCTTATTGATTTTCTGTCGACCACATTAATGGTTATTGTATTAGCACCAACCTCGGTATCTGTGGAAACTCACTGTTAAATAACTCTGACTGGATCAATCCTCTGACTGGAGATCGTGTTCACTCAAACACTTTTGAGTTAAATCTAACAGGGCTGTCATTTTTTTTTTTTTTTTTTCAAAAGAGCTAACAGATCTGTTGTCGAAGAATAAGACAGTTTTAAGTTATGAAGTCAACAAAGGGCTTTACCTTTGTTCCTTGCGTTGCCATCTGCGGTGTCGCAACATCTCCACGACCCGCTCCTCAGATGGTTTAGTGTCATGATCGTCTGATCAGTACATCCTCCGTCAAATAAATGGTAACATTTAGAATATAAAAGTGACGGCACTGAAATCTGAAATAACATTCCCTGCAAAAAAACATAAAGAATCTTGGACTTGAGCCGCACGAGTCTATGACACGGTGACACTGTTCTGTTGTATTCATCATAGTTACACCTCTTTTGGTCATGTAGGGAATCATCAGTCTGCTCCCACAGGGCGGTCATGGGTCAGGTAAGCTTCAAATTGATCGCCACCTGGTGATGTTTGGGATTCTCTGGTGGAAGGGTGACTTGCTAACACACCCAGAACGGAAACCTTATGGTGAAGCTGGTTTAGACACATTTTACGTCAAGCGTTACAGTAGAGAAACTTATTCAGCAGCTGTTTATATATATTAAGATAATTACACGTTATTCAAATGAATCGAATATATAAATGTAGATGCTTTGAACTGGTCGGAGTGCTTCGTGGAGGCTTTACAGAGTGATGTGTAGATAAGGAGGAGATGTAGATGAGGCCGTGGCCTACTTAGACCTACAGATTCATCTGGAGAGCAGGAAGCCTCGGGGGGTGAAATAACTGAGAGCAGCCATTTCACTGGACGTGAAAAGATTTGACATTTTGTGAAGCACTGTCATAGCATTGCTGTTTTTATATGTTCTATTAGGATCGATTCAGTTAATTTAGCATCTGCCAAACCAGTGCTGCATGTTTCAGCCTCTACGGAATGACACGGTATCTATCTCACGGGGTTGGCTGTCCTTTCTTGTCGTGTATTTCCCTTCTTGAGCATGCTGCACCTATTATATGGGCACACGGATCTCACACTACAAGTTTCTCACATGTATTCTAACCATCGTCATCGCTGCTCTCGACTCTTTCCAAATCTCTTGTTTTTATTGTTTATGCCCGTCCCAGCTGGTGGATATTAACTCTTTCTTCCCCTGTTCCTTTTCCCTTCCAGCCTAAAAGATGGATAAGAACGACCTGGTGCAGAAAGCCAAGCTGGCAGAGCAGGCCGAGCGCTACGACGACATGGCGGCTGCCATGAAGGCCGTGACGGAGCAGGGCCTGGAGCTCAGCAACGAGGAGCGCAACCTGCTCTCCGTCGCCTACAAGAACGTTGTAAGGAATCTTTTTAATGGCTCAAACCCCCACCCACCACATCCACCACCACAAATCTGTCAGGGTGTTACTACAGTCAGCTAATGAAAAACTGTTGTAAGGATTCTTTGGAGTAAGACAAAGCTAACACATAATTAAGTCGTCATAAAGATAAGGGGGTTGTATGAACTCTTTATGTCCACATCAGAAATAACATGAACCTCAGTTCCCCACAAACCTAGATTATTTTCAGTTGGATGTCTAAAAAAAAAAAAAAAAAACAATATTTACAGGCAGCAAGAACCCAAAGTGAATTCATGACTAACACCATCCCTCACAAGGTCGACTTTACAACCAACTTCAGTAAAGATTTGACATAACTGTGAGGAGTTGTTTAACAGGCTCCGGATGAAGTGAAGAGACTTAATTAAGAATCAAGTGCATCTCACTTCGTCAAAACTAGAACCAGACCCATTCTAGGGGCCAGTGTCAATGTCAATACATTTTTTTTGTGGGAAGGAAAATATTTTCCGTGTCTGCAAAATAAAAATGTGAAAGTTGTGTGTTGAAAGTTGAAAGTGCGGTACTTAACTCCCAATTTGCGCTGCACACACAGCCCACTAAATTTATATTGTGGATCAACTGCGTGTGTGTTTGTTGCAGTGTTTAATTGCCAAACATTGTGCCCATATACCCTGTCACACCCACAACACAAAACCTGTGGTGAGTTTCGAGGAAATGATTTAACACCTGTTTGTGCTTGAAAAATCTCCCTGTGATGGTTCAACATTAACTGTGGGAGCCTGAGGAAATAAGACTTAATGTCCAGGCTGCTGCTGGACTCGGCTTCACAGTTTATCTCATCTTGGCCCAACATTCATTAAAGTTTAATTTTGAAAGGAAGAGTTATACTCCTCAGTATTAGTGCAATCACAGCCCTCTGCTCCCCTGCTGTTGGATATTTATATAATTTACTGTGACAGTAAAAATGTTAGCTCCTCTTTTAATGAGGACGCGTTCTCTTAATGGTGTTAAATTATTTTCGTGTTTTTTATCCATGACGATTTCATAGTCTTTGAAGCACAAATTATGTAAGATCAGCCTCAGGTTTTCCAGAACTGCGGCTCTATCTGTCATCAAGGTTTCCCCCTTCTTTTTATAAAGCTGGCTAGCATTTGGTAACAATCTGTATAACTGGTGTTGCATGTTTTTATATTAACTGTAACCAAACAAGGAGAAGAGTGAGTCCCTCACTTGCTTTGTTTTGAGACGGGACATAAGGACGTGCATGTAAGCTGCACTTGTCTCTCATAATCTGACAGCAGATCTTCATGCACAGTCACATGTTCCAATGCTGCCAGCGGCAAAATGGCTTTGGATTTTATTTCATGAAGGCGCCAAGACTTAAGTTGATAGTTCATCTTGTTTAAAACACAAAAGACGTCTGCTGGAAGCCCCTGCTGGCCTATCGGCACCATCTATTACTCAAACAACAACTCGGGTCTTGTTACGAGGGTGTTCTTTTGAAGATGGAGAAACGTCAGGAAACTCTGGATGTCTTGAATTGCACACATCCTGGACGTCATCGCGGCGAATGTATATGCACCCGACGTGTGGCCAAGAAATCAGATCTGTATGAACTGCTGACCAATGCAAAGGAAGGGTCAAATATTCCAAACATGCAGAATAGATTAAAGAAATTCCTCAAGCAATCCATCAAGACCCCAATGGAATTCAAATTCTGAAACGTGCTGCATTCTGTACTGCAACAGGATGATGGGTTCTCCTCAGTACATGGTGACTGATGACCAGAACCACAGAATTACACAGATCACGCAAACACTTGGAAAACAATGGTTGCTCCTTGAGATAGTCACTGATGCTACTGATGAAGTCAAGTCTCACCCTCCCACTGCATCACTTTCGATGCTTTGGTTCATCAAGTCTCGTTAGAAGAGGGAGTAGAGAAGACGTGTAGCGAAGGGTTGGGCTTGACCCTTTGGCCTCTCGGAAGAGTCAAACTTTGTTTTTGGGACATTCTCCACCAGGTGAGCTAAAAGGAAACCTGTGTGGCCCACTTTCCAAGAACCAGATTGCAGAGTGCGTCACGGCCATAAAAAGGGAAAGCTTTTCGCCTGTTTATTCACAGTTCAATGAAACTTGTCTTGATGTAATCGCTGTTACAGAGAGCTTGTTAACTGTAGCCTTTTTAAATTGAATTTATCTTGTGTTCAAACTGCACCAAGTTCGACACTTGGACCCTGAACTATACACATGACAAATGTGGAGATAAGATAAACGGTCCTCGGGATATTCAAACCACAGACAAACAGACCTGGAGTTATTAGCTTATGCAAGTTTATTTATATAATTAATTTTTCGGAATTACCTTGAGGCAGCAGCTGTTCATTTTATTTGGTGATATTGTGATATTATCTAATCTGAGATATTTTTATATATTTTTCTACCACCTGTATAAAAGATAAGAAAATGGATTTGTACCCTGTTTGATTGGTTGACTGGTCACATGCAACTAAACAGTCAAGACAGGAGAAGGGTTAAGAAAACAGTTCTGTGCAGGAGTATTTAAATAACTTAAATAAGATGTTTGTTCGTCTTGGGTTGATGGTTTTCTGGTTGTGTGTTTTTTCCAGGTGGGGGCCCGTCGTTCATCCTGGCGCGTCATCTCCAGCATCGAGCAGAAGACGGAGGGGAACGAGAAGAAACAGGTCATGGCCCGTGATTACCGCGAGAAGATCGAGTTAGAACTCCAAGAAATCTGCCACGACGTGCTGGTAAGGAGTGGGATGGTGCAGGGCGGCTGATGGGTGGGTGAAGAGGGAGGGTTGAGTGTAAAGAGAGAGCAGTGGAGGAGGAGAGAGTGGAGGATCCCTCTCGGCTGAGGGAAGAACAGCAGTCACATGATGTTACTCGTGGAGACGGTGATAATGTTGCTGGCAGCTGTTCAGTCGTCAAACATAGCTTTAATTTTCTTCTCAGTTTTTTTCGCCTTGCTCACACTTCGGCATCTTGGCTTATTTATTTTTATTTACTCTTTGTAGAAGCAAAAAAGGCTGCACTGCATCAAGTCCTGAGAAATCCTCCACACACTATTTGTGTGCACAGGGAGGAGTTGCTGTGTTGTGTGTGTGTGTAGATACAAAACCTCAAGAATTAGGAAATTTGAACATGAAAAGCTTTTATTACCCTTTTATGACTGTTTTTGTAGTGGCCATTGTCACCTGAGGCCTTAGCAGGTGTTCAGACTGAAAATAGCTTTGCAGTAAAAGGAATAAAGGGCTGCATTGTTGTGGGCATGTTGCTGTAGACACAATTGAAGAATGAATATATGATAAGAATGAACGTTTAATCCCCCTTACCTTTACCTCTGCATGAGGGTTTAATTTGTTGGTATTGGGGATAGGATGTGATCATAAAATATAGGACAAATATATATATATATAACAACTAGCAGTTGTTTATTGGAAGAATCAGAGTAAAGAGATACTAAACCCTCATTATGGTTTTACCCTTCGTTGTGGTCAGATGATGGATTGAATTAGTTCTGATACAGAGAAAAACCGGCCACAAAAAAACGTTAAACACGTTAAATGTAGATGTATTTTAATGCAAAGCTCAGCAATCCCTCATCTTGACTGATGATTTGGACATGACTCTCCCATTTCTTTATTGATCTACCAGCAGAATTTGTTTACCTAAGCTCAACACAGGTGCGTGCACAGCGTCAACTACTGCTGACACCTAAAGCATTTTCCTTCACTTCTCTTGTGTATCTTTAAGAAGAACACATGTTTTTCGTGGTCAGTCTCGAGCTGAGAGCATCAGCTCTGTTGCTTTGCCTGACCGTAATCAGACCCTTTCTCTATCTGCAGCTTTAACACAGATTTGGCCTTGAACATGATTTAGGCCTCATGAACATCCCTCTACATTCTCAGGTCCTGAGTAGATGAGAACAGAAATTGCTCAAGGTCAAAGCAGACTCAGATTTTTTGCGTCTGAGCTGACTTCTAATAATATCGTCAAGGTCAAACTGGAATCCTCTGCAGTGATGTGGTGCAGTAGAACTGAAGCGAGGGATGGACTGGTGGAGACGTGCGGTACTTAAACCAGTAGGAAGCTTAGAAGGTGCAGACTGGAAAGCATCACAGGACGGAAAATATGTTTGTGACCTTGAACAAAAATAAATGACAGAGGTCGCAGGAGAGCTACTAGTTTCCCTCAAACCACTGGGGTTCATGGAGAGAAATGCATAAAGAGAAAAGACAATTTTGATCAAATATTGTTTTATGTTTGTTCCACATTGAAACAGAAAAAAAAAAGTAAATTTGCTTTTAATCAAACAATGGAAAACATATGAATAAACAAAAATTATTTACCAAAATTTGTCTCATTTAAATAATGGACTGGTCAGTTGGAAGCTAAGTCGAGCACACGGCTCTGTTGCTGAGCGTGTTGTACTTTGTCATGCTGTGTTGGCACTGTAACCGTTGAAGGAATGAGGACAGGTCAGTATAGAAGCATGTTTGTGAGTGAGTTTGATGGTATGGATGTGAACCCTTCAACACGGGTTTTGGAACATCCTTGTTGGTCTCAAGTTAAAGTTGAGTCTCCAAAACAAAAAATAGGATCTCAGGAAGATTTACATCTCCATCTTTGCAAAACACTACAGAATAAGCCAAAATTTCATGGCACCACTTAATTAACCGTGTGGAAATACCTCTTAATGGTTCTCACTGGTTTCACATGAATATGTTTAATAACGATAATCATTTCAGGGATTTAGATCTGCTTGTTTTGAGTAAATAAACTCTTTAAAAGACTAAGCCTAGGTCACATGTTGGCTTTGCTCAATTTGAATTACTCAAGTAAAAAATAATTTCGAAGCCTTCATTCTAAATAATTGAATTGTAATTTGTCTTCACAACAAGTTGTGATTAAAAGTGTTGACATTTGTGTTTGGAAAAAAAAATTATGTTTTCCATTGTCTTGTGGAACACTGTCAACGGGTCAACTGGTGCTTTATCGTCAGCCAAGTTTTATGAGCAGAACGACCTGATGACTCGGTCGTAAACTCTATCGTGGTGATTTCAGTCTGGTTTACATTCAGATCTCTACATGACAAACCCAGGCCAAGTCTGACGGGAGTCAGCAGATTAACACAGACCTCTCAGTGGTTGAAAGATCTGAATGTAACCACTGGAACAAAGCTGGTCTCAGTGAGGAGATGCTCTGGGGGAAAGTCGGCCTGATCACATGATCTGGGTGAAGCTTAAACGATCAGATGAGTACATCAGCAGACGGAACAAGAACACTCGCTGTGAGTTGCTGACACCCCATCAGCAAACTGCACTCGTTTTCTTCTGCTATGAACAAATATAGAAGGACACTCTGATCAGGTGACGGTACAATGAGGGTATATAACTATTAATACTCTTTTCTTTCACATCCACATGCAGCTAACTTTGTTTCAACATTATTATACCATACACTTATACACTCACATGTAACAGTTATTCAGCAATAGGTTTAAATAGTTTTGTTTAAGTTCCTTCTTTAGATATATTGATAAATTCAACATAGTCCTGGAATGATCTTGTCGTCCCGCCTCTCACTCGGCAAAAGAAGAATTTTGGATTCGTCCCATTTTACAAAGAAAAGGACAAGTTTCACACTGAGCCCAGGAGCTGGAGCTCTGTCGTGGCTGGTTCCAGACCTGTTTCAGGATATCTGAAGTCAGTCCGTCTAAGGTAAGTTGTGTATGTTTAACTTATTATAGGGTATGTTTTTTATAAGGAGGCTAAATTCAATCTAGCTAGCTAAGCATCTGATCAGATTTACCTACTCATACCATACTCGTCCTTACTAGACAGTCATTAGAAATTATGCATGCTCCACTATTATTAGTGGAGTTATTACTATTTCACTTTTCTTTTTAAAGATTCAGTGTGTTAGATTTAGGTGAAAGGGTCTATTGGCAGAAAATGAAAATATAATAATCCTAGTGATGTTTTACGCGTTTCATCTAAATTGTACAAATTTGTTTTCTTTACCCTAGAATTGGCCCTTTATATTTAAATACTTAATATTTACATTGGGAGCAGGACCTCTCTACGGAGACCGCAATGTTTTTTACAGTAGCCCAAACTGGACAAACCAAACATCTTTTGAGTTTTATGACTACCAGTTTTAGATTTAAAGCAGAAATTAAAACCTACTATACTGTATTTAAATAAATGAAATGATTTTGCTTGTACATGTCTCACCTTTTAATAAAAAATTGTTTTCTTGCATACATAACCTGTATTTCTACCTCAGATTGTGTCTTGGTGATTCAACTGTCATCTGGGCACAATATGAGAAACCTACATGTCCTATACAATGGAAGAGGTTCCAGGATAGATGGAAATTTCCCAGATTCGGTTGTACACTCAAATGAAGACATATCGTTATTCAAGCACCAGCTGATTCTGATACCTTCTCCGGGGTCCGACTTGCAATGGTGGCGAACCCTTCCGATATCTGGCTGTTGACATGGGAAACTCCAGAAGCACTCATGTTGGAGGAGGCCTCTTCAAATATCATATGCATTGCTCAGAATGTTTCAGACGTCATTAACCAGCTCTGGAGAGTTCCTCCGCCTCATCTACCAGTCTCTCTCCAGACATGGAGAGAGACTGGCATCCTTACCAACTATGATGGCATCCTTACCAACTATCTCTGTTGCAGATGGATACAACATGATGGTGTTGAGGATGAAGAAGACGTGGACAGCAGTCCACTGGATGCCATCAGGAGGGAACAGAGCATCAGCTGCAGCAATGTTGGATACTTAAAACCAACAACTCATTGACTGGCTAAATCCCAGGACATAAAACCGTGTGTGCTGTGGCCTCGCTCCCAAACTGTCCCACTGTGCAGACATGGCCTTCAGTCTTTTGGTAGTTGTTGAACTGAAGTTGTAAATCATATAAGTAATGTGTTATTTATAACCGTGTATAATTTGTAATTACTTCCATGTGTAATTATTTATATGCAAATAAAATGTGTGGTGCTTTAAGTAAACATAAATGCACATGTCTCTTTAATTATTTTTCAAATGCATAGAGAAGGAAAGCTAAGCTTGCAAATATTACAGTTGTAGGTCCTAAACGTTGCAGTTGTAGGAAAATATGAGTCTTCATGATCAAATATAACAGGCAACAATGCCTTACATTGAATTGGAGGATGTACACAACAACAAGCTAAAAGTTTCACCTCAGTTTGTCAAATATGTGTTGACAATAGCTTCTTAGTTTACTTTCCAAAGCTAAAACGATAAGAATGAAGTAGAGCTTGAGCCGAGACTGTCCGAAGTCATCTAATAGTAAAAGTCAGAATCATGAGAAACAAATTGATGTAATTTCTCTCCTCACGCTCGCTGGCACGCTGCTGCTTCATTGCCTCTTACTGTTCTTTAAAAAAAAGTCCCTGCTATTCCATTTGTTTGCCTTTAGCAGTCGACTGAGGAGCTGCAGTGGCCACCATCTCTCCCTCTCCTCTCGCTGCTCTCTCCCTCTCCTCTCGTTGCTCTCTCTCTCTCCTCTCGCTGCTCCCTCCCTGCCTCCTCCTGTTCCTCGTCCTGCTCTGTGCAGTCTCGATTTCTGCAAACCCTTTCCAAAAATATCTTCTAAGGCAAGCGATATCAAATGACTGGACTCCCTTACACCAGTTCTTCCCTGAGGGCAACCCACTCAATTGTCCCTTGACTGTAGACCACAGATATATAAACTTGGAAGAACTTTAGCTACTTCCTGAAATCTGCTTCAAGGAAAGACATATTTGTATTTCCACCTCATCTTTTGATTCCCTTTCTCCCCGTCCGATCCCTGAGTTTCTTCCAAAGCCTCTTAGACTATACAGCTAAAATAATAAACAGTATTGAATACATTGTTAAAATGTATTTAATACTCAGCCATAAAACACAATGATTCAAATAATAGATAAAATAAATGAGTATACTCGGTTGGGGTAAACAGATGGTTCCCCCTGTTCTTGGTTCATGTGATACATGAGTTACCTTTAAGACACTGAACACTGCAAATCCTCCATATTTTATGAAGTCCACAGAAGTTCAGGAGAATTCGATGTGTGAACACAGCAGCTGGATTCATCCTCTCCAGTTGATGGTGTTTCGTTTCAGCAAAGGCTGCAGTGCAGATACAAGGATTAGTGAAACCATCTGTAATCTAGTTGTCCTTCAACGTCCTCCGTACACAATGCTTACAAGCCCTTCTTGTCATCTCTCTGTTTCAGAATCTGCTCGACAAATTCCTCATAGCCAACGCAACTCAGGCAGAGAGCAAGGTGTTCTACCTCAAAATGAAAGGAGACTACTTCAGATACCTGTCCGAGGTGGCCTCTGGGGACTCAAAGAAGGGTGAGTATCACTCAGAGACACAATGTTCTCACTGTTCTTTCACTTCTAGGTTGTCAGGGTAAGAAGTGGAGTATTATCAAATCAGGAGCAAGTATATAAAGTGACAGTATTTAACAATCATTTAGGATACTTGGTTGAAGTTGAGCTGCAGTGCAGAGACTCGTGTTAATGACCAGTTTAACACAGTGATGTAGATATAATTTTTCATTTTACAAAAACAACTATAAAACAGATTTCTGTTGCTTTCTGTAAAGAATTTGTTTACTGCTTGAGCTATAAACAGTTAAATAGCAGCCATCACCAGTATTGGAGCTGAAATGCAGGACATGTGGAGTCAATGCGTGACCACTGGTTTCTTGTGTTGTGCAGATACGGTAGAGAACTCTCAGCAGGCCTACCAGAACGCCTTCGACATCAGCAAGAAGGACATGCAGCCGACACACCCCATCCGGCTCGGCCTGGCCCTCAACTTCTCCGTCTTCTACTATGAAATCCTCAACTCTCCCGAGCAGGCCTGCGCTCTGGCCAAGCAGGTGGGTGCACGACACTGTTTACTGAACGGACTGGTGGCCCTTCTGCAGATCACTCCACCAGTTAACATCAGGATGGAGTAGTGCATCCTGCCTGCTGCTGAGCTCTGGCTTGTGACAGGCCCAAAGTCCATATTCCCAACATGGTCGGCTGCTGATTGACACTGTCTGTTGACGATGCCAAGATGGCTGCAGTCATCGTGTCTTCAGTGTAAATCCATTTTCTGACAGATTAACATCAGTGACACTCTCCCCCTGCAGGCTTTCGACGAGGCGATCGCCGAGCTCGACACCTTGAACGAGGACTCGTACAAAGACAGCACGCTGATCATGCAGCTACTAAGGGACAACCTCACTGTGAGTACTGTAACCTCACTGTGTTTGTACTTTCTTCATTCATCGACTCAAAGAAATCTTAAGAATCATGACCCAGAGAATGTGTCTGGATATAGCAGCTTCACCTCCTAATGTCAGCATCAGCCTCAAACCGCCATGTTGCTCAGGCTGTGGTATAAATATAACACGTGACTAATGATGACTCAAACACGTGGACCTGACTAACAGGACCTGACTTCTTTAGCAGGAAACACTGTTCATTGAACATTGTGTTTTCTCAGCAGCCACAGACACGTCCAGGAGCTCAGCCCAGTTAAACATTTGTCCTCTTTATCTTTTGGTCACTGGTCGTGTTGACGGAGCTGAAGCAGGTTCCACACCCTGTCTTAAAAAAACCCTTAGTTACTACTACTACTACTACTATATTAATACAAGAACTTTGACAGCTTTTCTACACAACTAAATGTGTTAAATCACATATTTATCAGATTGATTTTCTTTTGAAAAGCTGCTGTAGCTCGACTGTATTTACACAAACAAATCACACTGAACAGGAATATTTTCATGACTTAATGACTGAACTGTTTTTCTGCAGTGAATTAATTTAATAGTTTTGCTGTAGCGAGTATCTGTGTCAGCAAAGATATGCGATGAAAATGTAAAGCGTGTTCTCGAGGCTTATGAAATGAAGAGTAAATGAAACGTAACAGATTTAATGAGTCGTCACCTCCGCGACAGAATGACTGATACGCTCTCTCTCTCCCTCCCTCTGCAGCTGTGGACATCGGAAAACCAGGGAGACGAGGGCGAGACCGGCGATGGAGAGAACTAGAGCGCACTTCACTGTTAACCCATCCCCACTCTCTTCCTCTTCCTTTTATCTCTCTTCCTCTTTCTTCTCTTCTTCCTCTCTTCGTACACATAAACAGCCCATTCATTCCCTCGTCCCACTCGTTCAAGCCTAGCCTCCCGACTTCCCTTCTGTATAACCAACAGCATGAATAGTACCTGACCTTCACGGATCAAATTAAAGATAAAAACAAAGGAGGGGGGGTTGAAAAACGACAAACTTCCCCGTCACCCCGAGATCCTTCATCCCTCCTCCCTCCAGCCTTTCCTCCCCTCACCATGGCACTCCAAGGCCGGCCAGCAGGCGGCGGCCAGCAGCCGGTCTGGTCTTATAGCACGCAGGGAGGGTTTTTATCCACAACCACAAATTCAATTAATGTTTCTAAACTCCACGAAGCCCCGTTTTTATCCTCCTCGTTTTTATTTCCTTCCTCCATTCCTTCCATTCTTCCTCGCTCCTCTTCCCTCCTTCCTAACATCTCGGTATGTTCTCTGACCCCCCCCCCCCCCCCCCCCTCCCACCCTCCCTCCCTCCCTCCTCTCTAGCGAGTTAATGCATTTATATAGTTGTACATCCCTTTTTCTTTTTGGCTATTCTTAGTGTACTGGCTCAATGGCTGGTTTTATTCCACATTACGAAAACGAAAAAAAGGTTATTAAACTGTCCGTTTATTTTCAACAAACACTGTGATGCTTAGTTTTTCCTCCACCAGATTTAATGGTCAAATTGATATTGAGCTGGGATTGATCGGGGGGGTGGGTGTGTCTGATCAGCAGTGCGATTCTGCTGAGGTTTATACAGAAGGGTCCTCCTATACAAGGCTGTATTGTGACACTGACAAACCTAAAAACAAACGTGTTTTACCGGCTGTGTAACCGAACTCTCGCTGTTTTTCACTTTTAATTTCCTGTCGAACCGGGACCGGGGCTTGATTCCAAGCCACTCTGCATATTTCCAGTTTGGACATAAAAAAAATAAACGGAAAAAGATTCGGAAAAAATTATAAAATTTAAAAACATTCCATTTTAATGTACGAGAAGAATTTAGACGTTTTTCAAAACAAACGGGACCTGCCTGCTTCCTGGGATCCGCCTCCTGTCCAGGTGCTGTTGAACGTCTGTGCCGTCCCTGAAGTTAGTTCCTTAAACACGTTTATTTCCCCCTGCGGTTGCTTTTGTTTCTCTTTGTGTGTGTGTGCGTTTGTGTGTGTTTGACAAATCAAACCCTTTGTTCTGTTATTTTGAAAACTGTAAAATTGTAAAACATTTTTAGAGCTTAACTGTAAATCTGTCTTTTAGAAAAACAAAACGGTTCTGTCGATATTGTTCGTTGACACCTGCTTGTAAAGAAACCTTGAAGCCGTTTCAGTCAGATCCTGTTGTTATTGAGCAGATCGTATTTTTTTTTTTTTGGGGGGTACTCTCTCATCTCCCTCTGATTTCCCGTCTGTTCTACAAGTCCAGAATATTTCCACTCGCTGTTGAACGGTGTGATCTGCCAATAAGAATGCATGCTTCCATGTATCACCATATAAATCTACCACGAGCATCGAGTGGGGAGCTGGTGACACGTAAACTCGCTGCGGCCTCGGTTCCACCAGGTGAGGATTTGCTGATGGTTTCAAAAACCAGTTGATATTAAGGTTCATTGAGCAACTGGTTTTTAATTTGATAAGAACTCGAGGAAGCAGCGAGTCTCGGTGTCCGGTTCAAGTCCACAACAGGAACGTGCGTTGAAGAAGCCAAAATCTGCTGGCAGCCGATCAACCAATCATCTGTTTGTGGAAGTGGGAACCTGTAGTGGGATCACCTTTTTTTTTGTTTTTTTTTGTTTTTTGAAGGCGTCCTTCGGATTCTCTAGTAGAAAAGAGGAAACACTCAGCAGCTCCCAGTTTATTCAAACAAATATAAACAACTATCATCTGCAAAGGAAAATCAGGCAAGTGGTTAATCTCGTTAAAACGTCCGCGTCCTGCCGGCAGCGCTTGTTCAGAGGAAACCGAATCCAAAACAAAACCCGGAGACGAGTTGGCAGGTGTCGGTCGATCGGAACTCAGACCCCCGACGAGTCAAATAGTGAAATAATCAGTGTCACAATAACCTTGTCATCAACCATCTCGACATTCCACTCCGTAGGTGTAGAAGAGTCATGTCTCAATGTTTCTTTTCTTTCGCTGGGGACACAAATGTTTTCATGCACTGAGATTTAAAAGTCAAAGGAAAAAAAAAAAATGATAATTCCTCCCCTGCCGCTCTTTTTCTCGATAGCTGAACGAACAGGAAGTTATTCTTCGCTTTATAAGGAAAAAATATGATCCCATGCAGTAGTGAATGTGGCACCGAGCCTGTCTGTATATCTGGTATCTCAAATCTTTTTTGTTTTTACTGACCAGTATTCTGCTTACAATAAAATTAAAAAAAAATCTCTCCC